>JAUKNK010000166.1:0-95000 GCA_030765055.1 Mantis religiosa
ACGCCTCAAAATGTGCTTCGAAAGCTTCTAAGTACACCAAGAGCCAGTAAATACCTCGCAAAAGCATCTGTATATGCCCCGAAAAAACTTAAGTAAGCTAAAGGGAGACTAAATAACCCCCATAAGGCCCAAGATTCATCCAGGACGCCTCTAAATATGCTCCAAAAGCTTCTAAGTACACCAAAACCCACTAAATACCTCGAAAAAGCCTCTAGATATGCACCGAAAGACCTCAATTAAGCCAAGGGGAGTCTAGATACCTCCCATAAGGTCCTAGATGCAGACAGAACGCCTCTAAATTGGCTTCTGAAGCTTCTAAGTACACCAAAAAGCAGTAACTACCATACAAAAGCTTTTAGATATGCCCCGGAAGACTTTAATTGAATAAGCCAAGGGGAGTCTAAATACCTCCCATAGGGTACAAGATACACCGCGAACGCCTCTAAATATGCTTCTAAAGTTTCAAAGTATACCAAAAGCCAGTAAATGCCTCGCCAAAACCTCTAGATATGCCCCGAAAGACCTTAAATAAGCCAAAGTAGCCTAAATACCCCCCATTAGGCCCAAGAAGCATCCAGAACGCCCCTAAAATGCTTCAAAATCCAGTAAATAGCTCGCAAAAACCTCTAGATATTCCCCGAAAGACCTTAAATAAGCTAAAGGGAGTCTAAATACCCCCCATGAGGCCCTAGATACACCAAGAACGCCTCAAAATGTCCTTCTACAGCTTCTAAGTACACAAAAGGCCAATAAGTACCTCCTTGAAAGCCTCTAGATATGCCCCGAAAGATTATAAATAAGTGAAAGCGAGCCTAAATATCTCCCACAAGACTCCAGATACACCCAGATTGCCTCTATATATGCTTCTAAAGCTTCTAAGTACAACAAAAGCAAAAAAATACCTCGCAAAAGCCTTTTGATATGCCCCGTAGGACCTTAAATAAGCCAAAGGGAGTCTAGAAACCTCCCATAGGGTCCTGGATACACCAAGAACGCCTTTAAATATGCTTCTAAACTTTCTAAGTACAACAAAAGCCTGTAAATACCTCGCAAAAGCCTCTAGATATGCCCCGAAACATTTTAGATAAGCCAAAAGGAGTCTAAATAACCACCATAAGGCCCTAGATACACCCGGAATGCCTCTAAAATGCTTCATAAGCCAGTAAATACCTCGCAAATGCCTCTGGATGTTCCCCGGTAGGCCTTAAATAAGCTAAAGGGAGTCTAAATACCACCCACAAGGCCCTAGATGCACCAAGAGCGCCTCTAAATGGGCTTCAAAAGCTTCTAAGTACACCAAAACGCAGTAAATACCTCGCAAAAGCCTCTGGAAGTGCCCCGAAAGACATTAAATAAGCCAAATGAGGTCTAGACACCTACCATTGGCAGTACATAACACATGAACGCCTCTAACTGTGCATCAAAAGCTTCTAAGTACACCAAATCCAGTAAATACCTCGCAAAAGCCTCTAGATATGCCCCGAAAGACCTTAATAAGCCAAAGGGGTTTAGACACCTCCCATAAGGCAGTAGATACAGCAAGAACGCCTCTAAATGTGCATCAAGAGCTTCTAAGTACACCAAAAGCCAGTAAATACCTCCAAAAAGCCTCCAGATATGCCCGAAAGACCTTAAATAATACAAAGAGTGTCCAAATAGCACCAAGAACCTAGATACACCAAGAGCGAATCTAAATGTGCTTCTAAAGCTTCCAAGTACACCAAAAGCCAGCAAATACCTCGCAAAAGCCTCTAGATATACCCCGAAAGACCTTAAATCAGCCAAAGTAGCCTAAATACCTCTTATTAGGCCCAAGAAGCATTCAGAACGCCTCTAAAATGCTTCAAAAACCAGTAAATACCTCGCAAAAGCCTATAGATATTCCCCGAAAGACCTTAAATAAGGTAAAGGGAGTCCAGAAACCTCCCTTAGGGTCCACGATACACCAAGAACGCCTATAAATGTGCTTCTAAACCTTCTAAGTACACCAAAAAGCAGTAAATACCATACACAAGCCTTTAGATATGCCCCGTGGGACCTTAAATAAGTCAAAGGGAGTCTCGAAACCTCCCATAGGGTCCACGATACACCAAGAACGCCTCAAAATATGCTTCTAAACCTTCTAAGTGTACCAAAAGCCTGTAAATACCTCGCAAATGCCTCTAGATATGCCCCGAAAGACCTTAAATAAGACAAAGGTAGTCTAAATAGCTCCAATAAGACCCTAGTTACACCAAAAACGCCTGTTAATATTCTTTTTAAGCTTCTAAGAACAACAAAAGCCAGTGAATACCTCGAAAAAGCCTCTAGATATGCACCGAAACATCTTAAATAAGCCAAAGGTAGTCTAGATACCTCCCATAAGGTCCTAGATGCAGCCAGAACGCCTCTAAATACGCTTCTAAAACTTCTAAGTACACTAAAAGGAAGTAAATACCCCGCAACATCCTTTAGATATGCCCCGGAAGACCTTAAATAAGCCAACGGTATCTAGATCCCTCCCATAGGCTGCAAGATACACCAAGAACGCCTCTAAATACGCTTCTAAAGCTTCTAAGTACACCAAAAGCCTGTAAATACCTCGCAAAAGCCTCTAGATATGCCCCGAAAGACCTTAAATAAGACAAAGGTAGTCTAAATAGCCCCAATAAGACCCTAGATACACCAAAAACGCCTCTTAATACTCTTTTTAAGCTTCTAAGTACAACAAAATCCAGTGAATACCTCGAAAAACCTCTAGATATGCACCGAAACACCTTAAATAAGCCAAAGGAAGTCTAGATACCTCTCATAAGGTCCTAGATGCAGCCAGAACGCCTCTAAATACGATTCTAAAGCTTCTAAGTACACCAAAAGCCTGTAAATACCTCGCAAAAAGCCACTAGATGTGCCCCGAAAGATTTTAGATAAGCCAAAAGGAGTCTAAATAACCACCATAAGGCCCTAGATACACCCGGAATTCCTCTAAAATGCTTCATAAGTCAGTAAATACCTCGCAACAGCCTCTAGATGTTCCCCGAAAGGCCCTAAATAAGCTAAAGGGAGTCTAAATGCAACACATTTAGACTACACATTTAGGATACTTTGGCTTATTTAAGGTCTTTCGGGGCATATCTAGAGGCTTTGGTGAGGCATTTACTTGCTTTTGGTTTACTTTGAAGCTTTAGAAGCATATTTAGAGGCGTTCGCGGTGTATCTTGTACCCTATGGGAGGTATTTAGACTCCTTGGGCTTATTTAATTAAAGTCTTCCGAGGCATATCTAAAGGCTTTTGTATGGTATTTACTGCTTTTTGGTGTACTTAGAAGCTTCAGAAGCGTATTCAGAGGCGTTCTGTCTGCATCTAGGACGTTATGGGAGGTATCTAGACTCCCTTTGACTTATTTAAGGTCTTTCGGTGCATATCTAGAGGCTTCTTCGAGGTATTTACTGGGTTTTGGTGTACTTAGAAGCTTTTGAAGCATATTTGGAGGCGTCCTGGGTGTATATTGGGCCTTATGGGGGGTATTTAGTCTCCATTTAGCTTACTTAAGTTTTTTCGGGGCATATACAGATGCTTTTGCGGGGTATTTACTGGTTTTTGAAGCATTTTAGAGTTGTTCTGGATGCTTCTTGGGCCTAATGGGGGCTATTTAGGCTACTTTGGCTTATTTAAGGTCTTTCGGGCATATCTGGAGGATTTTTGGAGGTATTTACTGGCTTTTGGTGCACTTAGAAGCTTTTGATGCACATTAAGAGGCGATCTTGCTGTATCTACTGCCTTATGGGAGGTGTCTAAACCCCCTTTGGCTTATTCAGGTCTTTCGGGGCATATCTAGAGGCTTTTGCGAGCTATTTACCGGATTTTGGTTTACTTAGAGGCTTTTGATGCACAGTTAGAGGCGTTCATGTGGTATGTACTGCCTTATGGTAGGTGTCTAGACCCCATTTGGCTTATTTAAGGTCTTTCGGGGCACTTTTAGAGGCTTTTGCGAGGTATTTGCTGCGTTTTGGTGTACTTAGAAGCTTTTGAAGCCCATTTAGAGGCGCTCTTGGTGCATCTAGGGCCTTGTGTGTTGCATTTAGACTCCCTTTAGCTTATTTAGGGCCTTTCGGGGAACATCTAGAGGCTTTTGCGAGGTATTTACTGGCTTATGAAGAATTTTATAGGCATTCCGGGTGTATCTAGGGCCTTATGGTGGTTATTTAGACTCCCTTTAGCTTATTTAAGGCCTTTCGGGGAACATCTAGAGGCTTTTGCGAGGTATTTACTGGCTTATGAAGAATTTTAGAGACATTCCGTGTGTATCTAGGGCCTTATGGTGGTTATTTAGACTCCTTTTGGCTTATCTAAAATCTTTCGGGGCATATCTAGAGGCTTTTTGCGAGGTATTTACAGGCTTTTGGTGTACTTAGAAGGTTAAGAAGCATATTTAAAGGCGTTCTTGGTGTATCGTGGACCCTATGGGAGGTTTTTAGACTCCCTTTGGCTTATTTAAGGTCCTACGGGGCATATCAAAAGGCTTTTGCGAGGTATGTACTGGCTTTTGTTGTACTTAGAAGCTTTAGAAGCATATTTAGAGGCGTTCTGAGGGTATCTGGGGCCTTATGGGAGATATTTAGGCTCGCTTTGGCTTATTTATAATCTTTCGCGGCATATCTAGAGGCTTTTAGCGGGGTACTTATTGGCCTTTTGTGTACTTAGAAGCTGTAGAAGAACATTTTGAGGCGTTCTTGGTGTATCTAGTGCCTCATGGGGGGTATTTAGACTCCGTTTAGCTTATTTAAGGTCTTTCGGGGAATATCTAGAGGCTTTTGCGAGGTATTTACTTGTTTTTGAAGCATTTTAAGTCGTTCTGGATGCTTCTTGGTCCTAGTGGGGGGTATTTAGGCTACTTTGGCTTAGTTAAGGTCTTTCGGGGCATATCTAAAGGCTTTTTTATGGTATTTACTGCTTTTTGGTGTACTTAGAAGGTTTAGAAGCATATTTATAGGCGTTCTTGGTGTATCGTGGACCCTATGGGAGGTTTCTGGACTCCCTTTGGCTTATTTGAGGTCCTACGGGGCATATCAAAAGGCTTTTGCGAGGTATTTACTGGTTTATGTTGTACTTAGAAGCTTTATAAGCATATTTAGAGGCGTTCTTGAAGTATCGTGGACCATATGGGAAGTTTCTAGGCTCCCTTTGGCTTATTTAAGGTCTTTCGGGGCATATCTAGAGGCTTTTGCGAGGTATTTACTGGCTTTAGGTGTACTTGGAAGCTTTAGAAGCACATTTAGAGGCATTCTTGGTGTACCTATGGTCTTGGTGCTATTTGGACACTCTTTGTATTATTTAAGGTCTTTCGGGCATATCTGGAGGCTTTTTGGAGGTATTTACTGGGTTTTGGTGTACTTAGAAGCTTTTGATGCACATTTAGAGGCGTTCTTGCTTATCAAATGTCTTATGGGAGGTGCTAGACCCCCTTTGGCTTATTAAGGTCTTTCGCGGCATTTCTAAAGGCTGTTGCGGTGTATTTACTGCCTTTTGGTGTACTTAGAAGCTTTACAAGCGTATTTAGAGGCGTTCTGGCTGCATCTAGGACCTTATGGGAGGTATCTAGACATCCTTTGGCTTATTTAAGGTCCTACGGGGCATATCAAAAGGCTTTTGCGAGGTATGTACTGGCTTTTGTTGTACTTAGAAGCTTTAGAAGCATATTTAGAGGCGTTCTGAGGGTATCTGGGGCCTTATGGGAGATATTTAGGCTCGCTTTGGCTTATTTATAATCTTTCGCGGCATATCTAGAGGCTTTTAGCGGGGTACTTATTGGCCTTTTGTGTACTTAGAAGCTGTAGAAGAACATTTTGAGGCGTTCTTGGTGTATCTAGTGCCTCATGGGGGGTATTTAGACTCCGTTTAGCTTATTTAAGGTCTTTCGGGGAATATCTAGAGGCTTTTGCGAGGTATTTACTTGTTTTTGAAGCATTCTAAGTCGTTCTGGATGCTTCTTTTCCTAGTGGGGGGTATTTAGGCTACTTTGGCTTATTTAAGGTCTTTCGGGGCATATCTAAAGGCTTTTGTATGGTATTTACTGCTTTTTGGTGTACTTAGAAGGTTTAGAAGCATATTTATAGGCGTTCTTGGTGTATCGTGGACCCTATGGGAGGTTTCTAAACTCCCTTTGGCTTATTTGAGGTCCTACGGGGCATATCAAAAGGCTTTTGCGAGGTATTTACTGGCTTATGTTGTACTTAGAAGCTTTATAGGCATATTTAGAGGCGTTCTTGAAGTATCGTGGACCATATGGGAAGTTTCTAGGCTCCCTTTGGCTTATTTAAGGTCTTTCGGGGCATATCTAGAGGCTTTTGCGAGGTATTTACTGGCTTTTGGTGTACTTGGAAGCTTTAGAAGCACATTTAGAGGCGCTCTTGGTGCATCTAGGGTCTTGGTGCTATTTGGACACTCTATGTATTATTTAAGGTCTTTCGGGCATATCTGGAGGCTTTTTGGAGGTATCTACTGGCTTTTGGTGTACTTAGAAGCTTTTGATGCACATTTAGAGGCGTTCTTGCTGTATCTACTGCCTTATGGGAGGTGTCTAAACCCCCTTTGGATTATTTAATGTCTTTCGGGGCACTTCTAGAGGCTTTTGCGAGGTATTTACTGCGTTTTGGTGTACTTAGAAGCTTTTGAAGCCCATTTAGAGGCGCTCTTGGTGCATCTAGGGACCTGTGGGTGGTATATAGACTCCCTTTAGCTTATTTAAGACCTTTCGGGGAACATCTAGAGGCTTTTGCGGAGTATTTACTGTATTTTGAAGCATTTTAGAGGCGTTCTCGATGCTTCTTGGGCCTAACGGGGGGTATTTAGACTACTTTGGCTTATTTAAGGTCTTTTGGGGCATATCTAGAGGCTTTTGCGAGGTGTTTACTGGCTTTTGGTGTACTTTGATGCTTTAGAAGCATATTTAGAGGCGTTCGTGGTGTATCTTGTACCCTATGGGAGGTATTTAGACTCCCTTTGGCTCATTTAATGTCTTCCGGGGCATATTTAAAGGCTTTTGTATGGTATTTACTGCTTTTTGGTGTTCTTAGAAGGTTTAGAAGCATATTTATAGTCGTTCTTGGTGTATCGTGGACCATATGGGAGGTTTCTAGACTCCCTTTGGCTTATTTAAGGTCCTATGGGGCATATCAAAAAGCTTTTGCGAGGTATTTACTGGCTTTTGTTGTACTTAGAAGCTTTAGAAGCATATTTAAAGGCGTTCCGGGTGTATCTGGGGCCTTATGGAAGATATTTAGGCTCGCTTTGGATTATTTATGATCTTTCGGGGCATATCTAGAGGCTTTTGCGAGGTATTTACAGGCTTTTGGTGTACTTAGAAGCTTTAGAAGCATATTTAGAGGCGTTCTGGGTGTATCTGGGGCCTTATGGGAGATATTTAGGCTCGCTTTGGCTTATTTATGATCTTTCGGGGCATATCTAGAGGATCTTAGCGAGGTACTTATTGGCCTTTTGTGTACTTAGAAGCTGTAGAAGGACATCTTAAGGCGTTCTTGGTATATCTAGGGCCTCATGGGGGGTATTTTGACTCCCTTTAGCTTATTTAAGGTCTTTCGGGGAATATCTAGGGGCTCTTGCGAGGTATTTAATGGTTTTTGAAGCATTTTAGAGGCGTTCTGAATGTTTCTTGTGCCTAATGGGGGGTATTTAGGCTACTTTGGCTTATTTAAGGTCTTTCGGGGCATATCTAGAGGCTTTTGCGAGGTATTTACTGGCTTTTGGTGTACTTTGAAGCTTTAGAAGCTTATTTAGAGGCGTTCCTGGTGTTTCGTGGACCATATGGGAGGTTTCTAGTCTCCCTTTGGTTTATTTAAGTTCCTATGGGGCATATCAAAAAGCTTTTGCGAGGTATTTACTGGCTTTTTTGTACTTAGAAGCTTTAGAAGCATATTTAGAGGCGTTCCGGGTGTATCTGGGGCCTTATGGGAGATATTGAGGCTCACATTGGCTTATTTATGATCTTTCGGGGCATATCTAGAGGCTTTTAGCGAGGTACTTATTGGCCTTTTGTGTAATTAGAAGCTGTAGAAGGACATCTTAAGGCGTTCTTGGTGTATCTAGGGCCTCATGGGGGGTATTTAGGCTCCCGCTAGCTTATTTAAGGTCTTTCGGGAATATCTAGAGGCTTTTGCGAGGTATTTACTGGTTTTGAAGCATTTTAGAGGCGTTCTGGATGCTTCTTGGGCCTAATGGGGGGTATTTAGGCTACTGTGGCTGATATAAGGTCTTTCGGGGCATATCTAGAGGCTTTTGCGAGGTATCTACTGGCTTTTGGTGTACTTAGAAGCTTTTGATGCACATTTAGAGGCGTTCTTGCTGTATGTACTGCCTTATGGGAGGTGTCTAAACCCCCTTTGGCTTATTTAATGTCTTTCGCGGCACTTCTAGAGGCTTTTGTGAGGTATTTACTGCGTTTTGGTGTACTTAGAAGCTTTTGAAGCCCATTTAGAGGCGCTCTTGGTGCATCTAGGGCCTTGTGGGTGGTATTTAGACTCCCTTTAGCTTATTTAAGGCCTTTCGGGGAACATCTAGAGGCTTTTGCGAGGTATTTACTGGATTTCGAAGCATTTTAGAGGCGTTCTCGATGCTTCTTGGGCCTAATGGGGGTATTTGGACTACTTTGGCTTATTTAAGGTCTTTCGGGGCCTATCTAGAGGCTTTTGCGAGGTGTTTTCTGGCTTTTGGTGTACTTAGAAGGTTTAGAAGCATATTTAGAGGCGTTCGTGGTGTATCTTGTACCCTATGGGAGGTACTTAGACTCCCTTTGGCTTATTTAATGTCTTCCGGGGCATATCTAAAGGCTTTTGTATGGTATTTACTGCTTTTGGATGTACTTAGAAGCTTTAGAAGTGTATTTAGTGGCGTTCTGGGTGCATCTAGAGCTTTATGGGAGGAATTTAGACACCCTTTGGCTTATTTAAGGTCTTACGGGGCATATATAATGGCTTTTGCGGGGTATTTAGTGCCTTTTGGTGTACTTAGAAGCTTTAGAAGCGTATTTAGAGGAGTTCTGGCTGCATCTGGGGCCTTATGGGAGGTGTCTAGCCACCTTTAGCCCTAATTAAGGTCTTTCGGGTCATATCTATAGGCTTTTGCGAGGTATTTACTGGCTTTTGGTGTACATAGAAGCTTTTGAAGTATATTTAGAAGAGTTCTGGGTATATCTGGGTTCTTATGAGAGGTATTTACACTCCCTTTGGCTTAGTTAAGTTCTTCCGGGGCATACAGAAAGGCATTTGCGAGGTAATTACAGGCTTTTGGTGTACTTAGAGCTTTAGAAGCGAATTGATAGGCGTTCTGGCTGCATGTAGGACCTTATGGGAGAAATTTAGACTCTCTTTGGCACATTTAAGGTTTTCGGTGCATATCTAGAGGCTTTTTCGAGGTATTTAATGTCTTTTGGTGTACTTAGATGCTTTTGAAGCACATTTAGAGCCGTTCTTGGTGTATCTACGGCCTCATGGGAGATATTTATACTCCCTTTAGCTTATTTAAGGTCTTTTGGGGGAATATCTGGAGGCTTTTGTGAGGTATTTACTGGTTTTTGAAGCACTTTAGAGGCGTTCTGGGTGTATCTTGTGCCTAATGGTTGGTATTTAGGCTACTTTTGGCTTATTTGAGGTCTTTCGGGGCATATCTAGAGGCTTTTGCGAGGTATTTACTGGCTTTTGGTGTACTTTGAAGCTTTAGGAGCATATTTAGAGGCGTTCGTGGTGTATCTTGTCCCCTATGGGAGGTATTTAGACTCCCTTTGGCTTATTTAATGTCTTCCGGGGCATATCTAAAGGCTTTTGTATGGTATTTACTGCTTTTTGGTGTACTTAGAAGCTTCAGAAGCGTATTTAGAGGCGTTCTGTCTGCATCTAGGACGTTATGGGAGGTATCTAGACTCCCTTTGGCTTATTTAAGGTCTTTCGGTGCATATCTAGAGGCTTCTTCGAGGTATTTACTGGGTTTTGGTGTACTTAGAAGCTTTTGAAGCATATTTAGAGGCGTCCTGGGTGTATCTTGGGCCTTATGGGGGGTATTTAGTCTCCACTTAGCTTACTTAAGTTTTTTCGGGGCATATACAGATGCTTTTTCGAGGTATTTACTGGCTTTTGGTGTACTTAGAAGCTTTAGAAGCGTATTTCGTGGCGTTCTGGATGCATCTAGGGCCTTATTAAAAAAATTTTGACTCCCTTTGTCTTATTTAAGGTCTTCCGGGGCATATCTAAAGGCTTTTTGAGGTATTTACTGGCTATTTTTGTATATAGAAGCTTTAGAAGCATATTTAGAGGCGTTCTGGTGTATCTAGGGCCTTATGGGAGGTATTTAGGCTCGCCTTGGCTTATTTATGATCTTTCGGGCCATATCTACAGGCTTTTAGCGAGGTACTTATTGGCCTTTTGTGTACTTAGAAGATGTAGAAGGACATTTTGAGGCGTTCTTGGTGTATCTAGGGCCTCATGGCGGGTATTTAGACTTCCTTTAGCTTATTTAAGGTCTTGCGGGGAATATCTAGAGGCTTTTGCGAGGTATTTACTGGTTTTTGAAGCATTTTAGAGGCGTTCTGGATGCTTCTTGGGCTTAATGGGGGTTATTTAGGCTACTTTGGCTTTTATAAAGTCTTTCGAGGCATATCTAGAATCTTTTGCGAGGTATTTACTGGCTTTTAGTGTACTTAGAAGCTTTTGAAGCACATTTAGAGGCGTTCTTGGTGTATCTTGGACCCTATGGGCGGGATCTAGATTCCTTTGGCTTAATTAAGGTGTTCCGGGGCATATCTAAAGACTTTTGCGGGGTATTTACTGCCTTTTGGTGTACTTAGAAGCTTTAGAAGCGTATTTAGAGGCGTTCTGGCTGCATCTAGGACCTTATGGGAGGTATCTAGACTACCTTTGGCTTATTTAAGTTTTTCGGTGCATATCTAGAGGCTTTTTCGAGGTATTTACTGGCTTTTGCTGTACTTAGAAGCTTAAAAAGAGCATTAAGAGGCGTTTTTGGTGTATCTAGGGTCTTATTGGAGCTATTTAGACTACCTTTGTCTTATTTAAGGTCTTTCGGGGCAGATCTAAAGACTTTTGGAGGTATTTACTGGCTTTTGGTGTACTTAGAAGCTATTGAAGCCCATTTAGGGGCGCTCTTGGTGCATGTAGGGCCTTGTGGGTGGTATTTAGACTCCCTTAGGTTATTTAAGGCCTTTCGGGGAACATCTAGAGGCTTTTGCGAGGTATTTACTGGCTTATGAAGCATTTTAGAGCCATTCCGGGTGTATCTAGGGCCTAATGGTGGATATTTAGACTCCTTTTGTCTTATCTAAATTCTTTCGGGGCATATCTAGAGGCTTTTGCGAGGTATTTACAGGCTTTTGGTGTACTTAGAAGGTTTAGAAGCATATTTAGAGGCGTTCTTGGTGTATCGTGGACCTTATGGAAGGTTTCTAGACTCCCTTTGGCTTATTTAAGGTCCTACGGGGCATATCAAAAGGCTTTTGCGAGGTATTTACTGGCTTTTCTTGTACCTAGAAGCTTTAGAAGCATATTTAGAGGCGTTCTGGGTGTATCTAGGGCCTTATGGGAGGTATTTATGCTCGCTTTGGCTTATGTAAGATCTTTCGGGGTCTATCTAGAGGCTTTTGCGAGTAACTTATTGGCTTTTGGTGTACTTAAAAGCTTTAGAAGCACATTTTGAGGCGTTCTTGGTGTATCTAGGGTCCTATGGGAGGTATTTAGTTCCCTTTAGCTTATTTAAGGTCTTTCAGGGAATATCTAGAGGCTTTTGCGAGGTATTTACTGGCTTTTGGTGTACTTGGAAGCTTTACAAGCACATTTAGAGGCGTTCTTGGTGTATCTAGGGTCTTATTGGTGCTATTTGGACACTCTTTGTATCATTTAAGGTCTTTCGGGCATATCTGGAGGCTTTTTGGAGGTATTTACTGGCTTTTGGTGTACTTAGAAGCTTTTGATGCATATTTAGAGGCGTTCTTGCTGTATCTTCTGCCTTATGTGAGGTGTCTAGACCCCCTTTGGCTTACTAAGGTCTTTCAGGGCATATCTAGAGGCATTTGCGAGGTATTTACTGGCTTTTGGTGTACTTAGAAGCTTTTGGAGCACATTTAGAGGCGCTCTTGGTGTATCTAGAGCCTTATGGGAGGTATTTAGACTCCCTTTAGCTTATTTAAGGTCTTTCAGGAAATATCTGGGGGCTTTTGCGAGGTGTTTACTGGCTTTGGAAGCAGTTTAGAGGCGTTTTGAATGCTTCTTGGGCTTAATGGGGGGTATTTAGGCTACTTTTGGCTTATTTAATGTCTTCCGGGGCATATCTAAAGGCTTTTGTATGGTATTTACTGCTTATTGGTGTACTTAGAAGCTTCAGAAGCGTATTTAGAGGCGTTCTGTCTGCATCTAGGACGTTATGGGACGTATCTAGACTCCCTTTGGCTTATTTAAGGTCTTTCGGTGCATATCTAGAGGCTCCTTCGAGGTATTTACTGGGTTTTGGTGTACTTAGAAGCTTTTGAAGCATATTTAGAGGCGTCCTGGGTGTATCTTGGGCCTTATGGGGGGTATTTAGTCTCCATTTAGCTTAATTAAGTTTTTTTCGGGCCATATACAGAGGCTTTTGCGCGGTATTTACTGGCTTTTGGTGTACTTAGAAGCTTTAGAAGCGTATTCAGTTGCGTTCTGGGTGCATCTAGGGCCTTATGGAAGGCATTTTGACACCCTTTGTCTAATTTAAGGTCTTCCGGGGCATATC
Organism: Mantis religiosa; assembly: GCA_030765055.1. Classification (NCBI taxonomy): domain Eukaryota; kingdom Metazoa; phylum Arthropoda; class Insecta; order Mantodea; family Mantidae; genus Mantis; species Mantis religiosa. The sequence continues at coordinate 12,764 of JAUKNK010000166.1, forward strand.
TAAAGGCTTTTTCGAGGTATTTACTGGCTATTTTTGTATATAGAAGCTTTAGAAGCATATTTAGAGGCGTTCTGGTGTATCTAGGGCCTTATGGGAGGTATTTATGCTCGCCTTGGCTTATTTATGATCTTTCGGTGCATATCTAGAGGCTTTTAGCGAGGTACTTATTGGCCTTTTGTGTACTTAGAAGCTGTAGAAGGACATTTTGAGGCGTTCTTGGTGTATCTAGGGCCTCATGGGGGGTATTTAGACTTCCTTTAGCTTATTTAAGGTCTTTCGGGGCATATCTAGAGGCTTTTGCGAGGTATTTACTGGCTTTTGGTGTACTTTGAAGCTTTAGAAGCTTATTTAGAGGCGTTCCTGGTGTTTCGTGGACCATATGGGAGGTTTCTAGTCTCCCTTTGGTTTATTTAAGTTCCTATGGGGCATATCAAAAAGCTTTTGCGAGGTATTTACTGGCTTTTTTGTACTTAGAAGCTTTAGAAGCATATTTAGAGGCGTTCCGGGTGTATCTGGGGCCTTATGGGAGATATTTAGGCTCACATTGGCTTAATTATGATCTTTCGGGGCATATCTAGAGGCTTTTAGCGAGGTACTTATTGGCCTTTTGTGTAATTAGAAGCTGTAGAAGGACATTTTGAGGCGTTCTTGGTGTATCTAGGGCCTCATGGGGGGTATTTAGGCTCCCGCTAGCTTATTTAAGGTCTTTCGGGAATATCTAGAGGCTTTTGCGAGGTATTTACTGGTTTTGAAGCATTTTAGAGGCGTTCTGGATGCTTCTTGGGCCTAATGGGGGGGTATTTAGGCTACTGTGGCTGATATAAGGTCTTTCGGGGCATATCTAGAGGCTTTTGCGAGGTATCTACTGGCTTTTGGTGTACTTAGAAGCTTTTGATGCACTTTTAGAGGCGTTCTTGCTGTATCTACTGCCTTATGGGAGGTGTCTAAACCCCCTTCGGCTTATTTAATGTCTTTCGCGGCACTTCTAGAGGCTTTTGTGAGGTATTTACTGCGTTTTGGTGTACTTAGAAGCTTTTGAAGCCCATTTAGAGGCGCTCTTGGTGCATCTAGGGCCTTGTGGGTGGTATTTAGACTCCCTTTAGCTTATTTAAGGCCTTTCGGGGAACATCTAGAGGCTTTTGCGAGGTATTTACTGGATTTCGAAGCATTTTAGAGGCGTTCTCGATGCTTCTTGGGCCTAATGGGGGGTATTTGGACTACTTTGGCTTATTTAAGGTCTTTCGGGGCCTATCTAGAGGCTTTTGCGAGGTGTTTTCTGGCTTTTGGTGTACTTAGAAGGTTTAGAAGCATATTTAGAGGCGTTCGTGGTGTATCTTGTACCCTATGGGAGGTACTTAGACTCCCTTTGGCTTATTTAATGTCTTCCGGGGCATATCTAAAGGCTTTTGTATGGTATTTACTGCTTTTGGATTTACTTAGAAGCTTTAGAAGTGTATTTAGTGGCGTTCTGGGTGCATCTAGAGCTTTATGGGAGGAATTTAGACACCCTTTGGCTTATTTAAGGTCTTACGGGGCATATATAATGGCTTTTGCGGGGTATTTAGTGCCTTTTGGTGTACTTAGAAGCTTTAGAAGCGTATTTAGAGGAGTTCTGGCTGCATCTGGGGCCTTATGGGAGGTGTCTAGCCACCTTTAGCCCTAATTAAGGTCTTTCGGGTCATATCTATAGGCTTTTGCGAGGTATTTACTGGCTTTTGGTGTACATAGAAGCTTTTGAAGTATATTTAGAAGAGTTCTGGGTATATCTGGGTTCTTAAGAGAGGTATTTACACTCCCTTTGGCTTAGTTAAGTTCTTCCGGGGCATAAAGAAAGGCATTTGCGAGGTAATTACAGGCTTTTGGTGTACTTAGAGCTTTAGAAGCGAATTGAGAGGCGTTCTGGCTGCATGTGGGACCTTATGGGAGAAATGTAGACTCTCTTTGGCACATTTAAGGTTTTCGGTGCATATCTAGAGGCTTTTTCGAGGTATCTAAAGTCTTTTGGTGTACTTAGATGCTTTTGAAGCACATTTAGAGGCGTTCTTGGTGTATCTACGGCCTCATGGGAGATATTTATACTCCCTTTAGCTTATTTAAGGTCTTTTGGGGGAATATCTGGAGGCTTTTGGGAGGTATTTACTGGTTTTTGAAGCACTTTAGAGGCGTTCTGGGTGTATCTTGTGCCTAATGGTTGGTATTTAGGCTACTTTTGGCTTATTTGAGGTCTTTCGGGGCATATCTAGAGGCTTTTGCGAGGTATTTACTGGCTTTTGGTGTACTTTGAAGCTTTAGGAGCATATTTAGAGGCCTTCGTGGTGTATCTTGTCCCCTATGGGAGGTATTTAGACTCCCTTTGGCTTATTTAATATCTTCCGGGGCATATCTAAAGGCTTTTGTATGGTATTTACTGCTTTTTGGTGTACTTAGAAGCTTCAGAAGCGTATTTAGAGGCGTTCTGTCTGCATCTAGGACGTTATAGGAGGTATCTAGACTCCCTTTGGCTTATTTAAGGTCTTTCGGTGCATATCTAGAGGCTTCTTCGAGGTATTTACTGGGTTTTGGTGTACTTAGAAGCTTTTGAAGCATATTTAGAGGCGTCCTGGGTGTATCTTGGGCCTTATGGGGGGTATTTAGTCTCCACTTAGCTTACTTAAGTTTTTTCGGGGCATATACAGATGCTTTTGCGAGGTATTTACTGGCTTTTGGTGTACTTAGAAGCTTTAGAAGCGTATTTCGTGGCGTTCTGGATGCATCTAGGGCCTTATTAAAAAAATTTTGACTCCCTTTGTCTTATTTAAGGTCTTCCGGGGCATATCTAAAGGCTTTTTGAGGTATTTACTGGCTATTTTTGTATATAGAAGCTTTAGAAGCATATTTAGAGGCGTTCTGGTGTATCTAGGGCCTTATGGGAGGTATTTAGGCTCGCCTTGGCTTATTTATGATCTTTCGGGCCATATCTACAGGCTTTTAGCGAGGTACTTATTGGCCTTTTGTGTACTTAGAAGATGTAGAAGGACATTTTGAGGCGTTCTTGGTGTATCTAGGGCCTCATGGCGGGTATTTAGACTTCCTTTAGCTTATTTAAGGTCTTGCGGGGAATATCTAGAGGCTTTTGCGAGGTATTTACTGGTTTTTGAAGCATTTTAGAGGCGTTCTGGATGCTTCTTGGGCTTAATGGGGGTTATTTAGGCTACTTTGGCTTTTTTAAAGTCTTTCGAGGCATATCTAGAATCTTTTGCGAGGTATTTACTGGCTTTTAGTGTACTTAGAAGCTTTTGAAGCACATTTAGAGGCGTTCTTGGTGTATCTTGGACCCTATGGGCGGGATCTAGATTCCTTTGGCTTAATTAAGGTGTTCCGGGGCATATCTAAAGACTTTTGCGGGGTATTTACTGCCTTTTGGTGTACTTAGAAGCTTTAGAAGCGTATTTAGAGGCGTTCTGGCTGCATCTAGGACCTTATGGGAGGTATCTAGACTACCTTTGGCTTATTTAAGTTTTTCGGTGCATATCTAGAGGCTTTTTCGAGGTATTTACTGGCTTTTGCTGTACTTAGAAGCTTAAAAAGAGCATTAAGAGGCGTTTTTGGTGTATCTAGGGTCTTATTGGAGCTATTTAGACTACCTTTGTCTTATTTAAGGTCTTTCGGGGCAGATCTAAAGACTTTTGGAGGTATTTACTGGCTTTTGGTGTACTTAGAAGCTATTGAAGCCCATTTAGGGGCGCTCTTGGTGCATGTAGGGCCTTGTGGGTGGTATTTAGACTCCCTTTAGCTTATTTAAGGCCTTTCGGGGAACATCTAGAGGCTTTTGCGAGGTATTTACTGGCTTATGAAGCATTTTAGAGCCATTCCGGGTGTATCAAGGGCCTTATGGTGGATATTTAGACTCCTTTTGTCTTATCTAAATTCTTTCGGGGCATATCTAGAGGCTTTTGCGAGGTATTTACAGGCTTTTGGTGTACTTAGAAGGTTTAGAAGCATATTTAGAGGCGTTCTTGGTGTATCGTGGACCTTATGGAAGGTTTCTAGACTCCCTTTGGCTTATTTAAGGTCCTACGGGGCATATCAAAAGGCTTTTGCGAGGTATTTACTGGCTTTTCTTGTACCTAGAAGCTTTAGAAGCATATTTAGAGGCATTCTGGGTGTATCTAGGGCCTTATGGGAGGTATTTATGCTCGCTTTGGCTTATGTAAGATCTTTCGGGGTCTATCTAGAGGCTTTTGCGAGTAACTTATTGGCTTTTGGTGTACTTAAAAGCTTTAGAAGCACATTTTGAGGCGTTCTTGGTGTATCTAGGGTCCTATGGGAGGTATTTAGTTCCCTTTAGCTTATTTAAGGTCTTTCAGGGAATATCTAGAGGCTTTTGCGAGGTATTTACTGGCTTTTGGTGTACTTGGAAGCTTTACAAGCACATTTAGAGGCGTTCTTGGTGTATCTAGGGTCTTATTGGTGCTATTTGGACACTCTTTGTATCAATTAAGGTCTTTCGGGCATATCTGGAGGCTTTTTGGAGGTATTTACTGGCTTTTGGTGTACTTAGAAGCTTTTGATGCATATTTAGAGGCGCTCTTGGTGTATCTAGAGCCTTATGGGAGGTATTTAGACTCCCTTTAGCTTATTTAAGGTCTTTCAGGAAATATCTGGGGGCTTTTGCGAGGTGTTTACTGGCTTTGGAAGCAGTTTAGAGGCGTTTTGAATGCTTCTTGGGCTTAATGGGGGGTATTTAGGCTACTTTTGGCTTATTTAATGTCTTCCGGGGCATATCTAAAGGCTTTTGTATGGTATTTACTGCTTTTTGGTGTACTTAGAAGCTTCAGAAGCGTATTTAGAGGCGTTCTGTCTGCATCTAGGACGTTATGGGACGTATCTAGACTCCCTTTGGCTTATTTAAGGTCTTTCGGTGCATATCTAGAGGCTCCTTCGAGGTATTTACTGGGTTTTGGTGTACTTAGAAGCTTTTGAAGCATATTTAGAGGCGTGCTGGGTGTATCTTGGGCCTTATGGGGGGTATTTAGTCTCCATTTAGCTTAATTAAGTTTTTTTCGGGCCATATACAGAGGCTTTTGCGCGGTATTTACTGGCTTTTGGTGTACTTAGAAGCTTTAGAAGCGTATTTAGTTGCGTTCTGGGTGCATCTAGGGCCTTATGGAAGGCATTTTGACACCCTTTGTCTAATTTAAGGTCTTCCGGGGCATATCTAAAGGCTTTTTCGAGGTATTTACTGGCTATTTTTGTATATAGAAGCTTTAGAAGCATATTTAGAGGCGTTCTGGTGTATCTAGGGCCTTATGGGGGGTATTTAGTCTCCATTTAGCTTAATTAAGTTTTTTTCGGGCCATATACAGAGGCTTTTGCGCGGTATTTACTGGCTTTTGGTGTACTTAGAAGCTTTAGAAGCGTATTCAGTTGCGTTCTGGGTGCATCTAGGGCCTTATGGAAGGCATTTTGACACCCTTTGTCTAATTTAAGGTCTTCCGGGGCATATCTAAAGGCTTTTTCGAGGTATTTACTGGCTATTTTTGTATATAGAAGCTTTAGAAGCATATTTAGAGGCGTTCTGGTGTATCTAGGGCCTTATGGGAGGTATTTATGCTCGCCTTGGCTTATTTATGATCTTTCGGTGCATATCTAGAGGCTTTTAGCGAGGTACTTATTGGCCTTTTGTGTACTTAGAAGCTGTAGAAGGACATTTTGAGGCGTTCTTGGTGTATCTAGGGCCTCATGGGGGGTATTTAGACTTCCTTTAGCTTATTTAAGGTCTTTCGGGGCATATCTAGAGGCTTTTGCGAGGTATTTACTGGCTTTTGGTGTACTTTGAAGCTTTAGAAGCTTATTTAGAGGCGTTCCTGGTGTTTCGTGGACCATATGGGAGGTTTCTAGTCTCCCTTTGGTTTATTTAAGTTCCTATGGGGCATATCAAAAAGCTTTTGCGAGGTATTTACTGGCTTTTTTGTACTTAGAAGCTTTAGAAGCATATTTAGAGGCGTTCCGGGTGTATCTGGGGCCTTATGGGGGGTATTTAGTCTCCATTTAGCTTAATTAAGTTTTTTTCGGGCCATATACAGAGGCTTTTGCGCGGTATTTACTGGCTTTTGGTGTACTTAGAAGCTTTAGAAGCGTATTTAGTTGCGTTCTGGGTGCATCTAGGGCCTTATGGAAGGCATTTTGACACCCTTTGTCTAATTTAAGGTCTTCCGGGGCATATCTAAAGGCTTTTTCGAGGTATTTACTGGCTATTTTTGTATATAGAAGCTTTAGAAGCATATTTAGAGGCGTTCTGGTGTATCTAGGGCCTTATGGGAGGTATTTATGCTCGCCTTGGCTTATTTATGATCTTTCGGTGCATATCTAGGAGCTTTTAGCGAGGTACTTATTGGCCTTTTGTGTACTTAGAAGCTGTAGAAGGACATTTTGAGGCGTTCTTGGTGTATCTAGGGCCTCATGGGGGGTATTTAGACTTCCTTTAGCTTATTTAAGGTCTTGCGGGGAATATCTAGAGGCTTTTGCGAGGTATTTACTGGTTTTTGAAGCATTTTAGAGGCGTTCTTGATGCTTCTTGTGCTTAATGGGGGGTATTTAGGCTACTTTGGCTTTTTTAAAGTCTTTCGGGGCATATCTAGAATCTTTTGCGAGGTATTTACTGGCTTTTAGTGTACTTAGAAGCTCTTGAAGCACATTTAGAGGCGTTCTTGGTGTATCTTGGACCCTATGGGAGGGATCTAGATTCCTTTGGCTTAATTAAGGTCTTCCGGGGCATATCTAAAGGCTTTTGCGGGGTATTTACTGCCTTTTGGTGTACTTAGAAGCCTTAGAAGCGTATTTAGAGGCGTTCTGGCTGCATCTAGGACCTTATGAGAGGTATCTAGACTCCCTTTGGCTTATTTAAGGTCTTTCGGTGCATATCTAGAGGCTTTTTCGAGGCATTTCCTGGCTTTTGGTGTACTTAGAAGCTTAAAAAAGCATTAAGAGGCGTTTTTGGTGTATCTAGTGTCTTATTGGAGCTATTTAGACTACCTTTGTCTTATTTAAGGTCTTTCGGGGCAGATATAAAGAGTTTTGGAGGTATTTACTGGCTTTTAGTGTACTTAGAAGTTTTTGAAGCACATTTAGAGGCGTTCTTGGTGTATCTTGGACCCTATGGGAGGGATCTAGATTCCTTTGGCTTAATTAAGGTCTTCCGTGGCATATCTAAAGACTTTTGCGGGGTATTTACTGCCTTTTGGTGTACTTAGAAGCTTTAGAAGCGTATTTAGAGGCGTTCTGGCTGCATCTAGGACCTTATGGGAGGTATCTAGACCCCTTTGGCTTATTTAAGGTCTTTCGGTGCATATCTAGAGGTTTTTTCGAGGTATTTACTGGCTTTTGGTGTACTTAGAAGCTTAAAAAGAGCATTAAGAGGCGTTTTTGCTGCATCTAGGGTCTTATTGGAGCAATTTAGACTACCTTTGTCTTATTAAAGTCTTTCGGGGCAGATCTAAAGACTTTTGGAGGTATTTACTGGTTTTTGGTGTACTTAGAAGCTATTGAAGCCCATTTAGAGGCGCTCTTGGTGCATGTAGGGCCTTGTGGGTGGTATTTAGAGTCCCTTTAGCTTATTTAAGGCCTTTCGGGGAACATCTAGAGGCTTTTGCAATGTATTTACTGGCTTATGAAGAATTTTAGAGCCATTCCGGTTGTATCTAGGGCCTTATGGTGGTTATTTAGACTCCTTTTGTCTTATCTAAAATCTTTCGGGGCATATCTAGAGGCTTTTGCGAGGTATTTACAGGCTTTTGGTGTACTTAGAAGGTTTAGAAGCATATTTAGAGGCGTTCTTGGTGTATCGTGGACCTTATGGAAGGTTTCTAGACTCCCTTTGGCTTATGTAAGGTCCTACGGGGCATATCAAAAGGCTTTTGCGAGGTATTTACTGGCTTTTCTTGTACCTAGAAGCTTTAGAAGCATATTTAGAGGCATTCTGGGTGTATCTGGGGCCTTATGGGAGATATTTAGGCTCGCTTTGGCTTATTAATTGTCCTTCGGGGCATATCTAGAGGCTTTTAGCGAGGTACTTATTGGCCTTTTGTGTACTTAGAAGCTGTAGAAGGACATTTTGAGGCGTTCTTGGTGTATCTAGGGCCTCATGGGGGGTATTTAGACTCCATTTGGCTTATTTAAGGTCTTTCGGGGAATATCTAGAGGCTTTTGCGAGGTATTTACTGGTTTTTTTAAGCAATTTAGAGGCGTTCTGGATGCTTCTTGGGCTTAATGGGGGGTATTTAGGCTACTTTGGCTTATTTAAAGTCTTTCGGGGCATATCTAGAGGCTTTTGCGAGGTATTTACTGGCTTTTGGTGTCCTTTGAAGCTTTAGAAGCATATTTAGAGGCGTTCGCGGTGTATCTTGTACCCTATGGGAGGTATTTAGACTCCCTTTGGCTTATTTAATATCTTCCGGGGCATATGTAAAGGCTTTTGTATGGTATTTACCGCTTTTTGGTGTACTTAGAAGCTTCAGAAGCGTATTTAGAGGCGTTCTGTCTGCATCTAGGACCTTATGGGAGGTATCTAGACTCCCTTTGGCTTATTTAAGGTCTTTCGGTGCATATCTAGAGGCTTTTTTGAGGTATTTACTGGGTTTTGTTGTACTTAGAAGCTTTTGAAGCATATTTAGAGGCATCCTGGGTGTATCTTGGGCCTTATGGGGGGTGTTTAGTCTCCCTTTAGCTTATTTAAGCTTTTTCGGGGCATATACAGATGCTTTTGCGAGGTATTTACTTGCTTTTGGTGTACTTAGAAGCTTTGGAAGCGTATTTAGTGGCGTTCTGGGTGCATCTAGGGCTTTATGGAAGGCATATTTGAGTCCCTTTGGCATATTTAAGGTCTTCCGGGGCATATCTAAAGGCTTTTGCGAGGTATGTACAGGCTATTGTTGTATATAGAAGCTTTAGAAGCATATTTAGAGGCGTTCTGGATGCATCTAGGGCCTTATGGGAGGTATTTAGGCTCGCTTTGGCTTATGTAAGATCTTTCGGGGTCTATCTAGAAGCTTTTGCGAGTAACTTATTGGCTTTTTGTGTACTTAGAAGCTTTAGAAGCACATTTTGAGGCGTTCTTGGTGTATCTAGGGTCTTATGGGAGGTATTTAGTTCCCTTTAGCTTATTTAAGGTCTTTCAGGGAATATCTAGAAGCTTTTGCGAGGTATTTACTGGCTTTTGGTGTACTTGGAAGCTTTAGAAGCGTATTTAGTTGCGTTCTGGGTGCATCTAGGGCCTTATGGAAGGCATTTTGACTCCCTTTGTCTTATTTAAGGTCTTTCGGGGCATATCTAAAGACCTTTTCGAGGTATTTACTGGCTATTTTTGTATATAGAAGCTTTAGAAGCATATTTAGAGGCGTTCTTGGTGTATCTTGGACCCTATGGGAGGGATCTAGATTCCTTTGGCTTAATTAAGGTCTTCCGGGGCATATCTAAAGGCTTTTGCGGGGTATTTACTGCCTTTTGGTGTACTTAGAAGCCTTAGAAGCATATTTAGAGGCGTTCTGGCTGCATCTAGGACCTTATGTGAGGTATCTAGACTCCCTTTGGCTTATTTAAGGTCTTTCGGTGCATATCTAGAGGCTTTTTCGAGGTATTTACTGGCTTTTGGTGTACTTAGAAGCTTAAAAAGGGCATTAAGAGGCGTTTTTGATGTATCTAGGGTCTTATTGGAGCTATTTAGACTACCTTTGTCTTATTTAAGGTCTTTCGGGGCAGATCTAAAGACTTTTGGAGGTATTTACTGGCTTTTAGTGTACTTAGAAGCTTTTGAAGCACATTTAGAGGCGTTCTTGGTGTATCTTGGACCCTATGGGAGGGATCTAGATTCCTTTGGCTTAATTAAGGTCTTCCGGGGCATATCTAAAGGCTTTTGCGGGGTACTTACTGCCTTTTGGTGTACTTAGAAGGTTTAGAAGCATATTTTGAGGCGTTCTTGGTGTATCGTGGACCTTATGGAAGGTTTCTAGACTCCCTTTGGCTTATTTAAGGTCCTACGGGGCATATCAAAAGGCTTTTGCGAGGTATTTACTGGCTTTTCTTGTACCTAGAAGCTTTAGAAGCATACTTAGAGGCGTTCTGGGTGTATATGGGGCCTTATGGGAGATATTTAGGCTCGCTTTGGCTTATTTATGATCCTTCGGGGCATATCTAGAGGCTTTTAGCGAGGTACTTATTGGCCTTTTGTGTACTTAGAAGCTGTAGAAGGACATTTTGAGGCGTTCTTGGTGTATCTAGGGCCTCATGGGGGGTATTTATACTCCCTTTAGCTTATTTAAGGTCTTTCGGGGAATATCTAGAGGCTTTTGCGAGGTATTTACTGGTTTTTGAAGCATTTTAGAGGCGTTCTGGATGCTTCTTGGGCTTAATGGGGGGTATTTAGGCTACTTTGGCTTATTTAAAGTCTTTCGGGGCATATCTAGAGGCTTTTGCGAGGTATTTACTGGCTTCTGGTGTACTTTGAAGCTTTAGAAGCATATTTAGAGGCGTTCGCGGTGTATCTTGTACCCTATGGGAGGTATTTAGACTCCCTTTGGCTTATTTAATGTCTTCCGGGGCAAATCTAAAGGCTTTTGTATGGTATTTACCGCTTTTTGGTGTACTTAGAAGCTTCAGAAGCGTATATAGAGGCTTTCTGTCTGCATTTAGGACCCTATGGGAGGTATCTAGACTCCCTTTGGCTTATTTAAGGTCTTTCGGTGCATATCTAGAGGTTTTTTCGAGGTATTTACTGGGTTTTGGTGTACTTAGAAGCTTTTGAAGCATATTTAGAGGCATCCTGGGTGTATCTTGGGCCTTATGGGCGGTATTTAGTGTCCCTTTAGATTACTTAAGTTTTTTCGGGGCATTGACAGATGCTTTTCCGAGGTATTTACTGGCTTTTGGTGTACTTAGAAGCTTTGGAAGCGTATTTAGTGGCGTTCTGGGTGCATCTAGGACCTTATGGAAGGCATTTTTTAGTCCCTTTGGCATATTTAAGGTCTTCCGGGGCATATCTAAAGGCTTTTGCGAGGTATGTGCTGGCTATTGTTGTATATAGAAGCTTTAGAAGCATATTTAGAGGCGTTCTGGGTGTATCTAGGGCCTTATGGGAGGTATTTAGGCTCGCTTAGGCTTATTTAAAATCTTTTGGGGCATATCTAGAGGCTTTTGCGAGGTACACATTGGCTCTTGTGTAATCAGAAGCCTTAGAAGCTCATTTTGAGGCGTTCTTGGAGTATCTACGGCCTCATGGGAGGCATTTAGACTGTCTTTAGCTTATTTAAAGTCTTTCGGGGAATACCCAGAGGCTTTTGCGAGGTACTCATTGGCTTTTGGTGTATTTAGAAGCCTTAGAAGCTCACGTTGAGGCGTTCTTGGAGTATCTACGGCCTCATGGGAGGTATTTAGCCTCCCTTTAGCTTATTTAAGATCTTTCGGGGCATATCTAGATGTGTTTTCGAGCTATTTACTGGCTTTTGGTGTACTTAGAAGTTTTGGAAGCGTATTTGGAGGCGTTCTGGCTGCATCTAGGACCCTGTGGGAGGCATCTAGGTTCCTTTTGGCTTATTTAAGGTTTTCGGTGCATATCTAGAGGATTTTGCGAAGTATTTACTGGCATTTGGTGCACCTAGAAGCTTTAGCATCATTTTTAGAGCCATTCTTGGTGTATCTTGGCCCTATGGAAGGTATTTAGACTCGCTTAGGCTTATTTAAGATCTTTTGGGGCATATCTAGAGGCTTTTGCGAGGTATTAATTGGCTTTTAGTGTATTTAGAAGCCTTAGAAGCTCATGTTGAGGCGTCCTTAAAGTATCTACGGTCTCATGGGGGGTATTTAGACTCCCTTTAGCTTATTTAAGGTCTTTCGGGGAATATCTATAGTCTTTTGCGAGGTACTTACTGGTTTTTGAAGTACTTTAGGGGCGCCCTGTGTTGTATCTTGTGCCTAATGGTGGGTATTTAGGCTACTTTTGGCTTATTTAAGGTCTTTCGGGGCATATCTATAGGCCTTTGCGATGTATTTACTGGCTTTTGGTGTACTTGGAAGCTTTAGAAGCACATTTAGAGGCGTTCTTCGTGTATCTTGGACACTATGGGAAGTATCTAGGCTCCCTTTGGGTCATTCAAGGTTTTCGTGTATAGCTAGAAGCTTTTACGGGGTATTTACTGGCTTTTTGTGTACTTAGAAGCCCTTGAATCATATTTATAGGTGTTCTGGGTGTATCTAGGGCCTTATGGGTGATATTTATCTCCCTTCAGCTTATTTAAGTTCTTTCTGGGCATACATAGATTTTTTGCGAGATATTTACTGGTTTTTGGTGTACTTAGAAGCTTTAGAAGCATATTTAGAGGCATTCCGGGTGTATCTAGGACCTTATGGGAGGTATCTAGACTCCCTTTGGCTTATTTAAGGCTTTCGGTCATTCCTAGAGGTGTTTTCGAGCTATTTACTGGCTTTTGGTGTACTTAGAAGCCTTAGAAGCGTATTTAGAGGAGTTCTGGGTATATCTGGGTTCTTATGAGAGGTATTTACACTCCCTTTGGCTTATTTAAGTTCTTTCGGGGCATATATACATGCTTTTGCGAGGTATTTACTGGTTTTTGGTGCACTTAGAAGCTTAAGAAGCGTATTTAGTGGCGTTCTGGGTGCATCTAGGGCCTTATGGAAGGCATTTAGACTCCCTTTGGCTTATTTAAGAACTTTCGGGGCATACCTAGAGGCTTTTGCAAGGTATTTACTGGCTTTTGGTGTACATAGAAGCTTTAAAAGAGTATTAAGAGGCGTTTTTGGTGTATCTGGGCTCTTATTGGAGCTATTTAGACTACCTTTGTCTTATTTAAGGTCTTTCGGGGCAGATCTAAAGGCTTTTGGAGGTATTTACTTCCTTTTGGTGTACTTAGAAGCTTTTGATGCACAGTTAGAGGCGTTCATGTGGTATGTACTGCCTTATGGTAGGTGTCTAGACCCCATTTGGCTTATTTAAGGTCTTTCGGGGCACTTCTAGAGGCTTTTGCGTGGTATTTACTGCGTTGTGGTGTACTTAGAAGCTTTTGAAACCCATTTAGAGGCGCTCTTGGTGCATCTAGGGCCTTGTGGGTGGTTTTTAGACTCCCTTTAGCATATTTAAGGCCTTTCGGGGAATATCTAGAGGCTTTTGCGAGGAATTTACTGGCTTATGAAGCACTTTAGGGGCATTCTTGGTGTATCTAGGGCCTTATGGTGGTTATTTAGACGCATTTTGGCTTATCTAAAATCTTTCTTGGCATATCTAGACGCTTTTGCGAGGCATTTACAGGCTTTTGGTGTTCTTAGCAGGTTAAGAAGCATATTTAGAGGCGTTCTTGATTTATCGTGGACCCTATGGGATTTTTCGAGACTCCCTTTGGCTTATTTAAGGTCCTACGGGGCATATCAAAAGGCTTTTGCGAGGTATTTACTGGCTTTTCTTGTACTTAGAAGCTTTAGAAGCATATTTAGAGGCGTTCTGGGTGTATCTGGGGCCTTATGGGAGATATTTAGGCTCGCTTTGTCTTATTTATGATCTTTCGGGGCATATCTAGACGCTTTTAGCGAGGTACTTATTGGCCTTTTGTGTACTTAGAAGCTGTAGAAGGACATTTTGAGGCGTTCTTGGTGTATCTAGGGCCTCATGGGGGGTATTTAAACTCCCTTTAGCTTATTTAAGGTCTTTCGGAGCATATCTAGGGGCTTTTGCGAGGTATTTACTGGCTTTTGGTGTACTTTGAAGCTTTAGAAGCCTATTTTGAGGCGTTCGCGGTGTATCTTGTACCCTATGGGAGGTATTTAGACTCCGTTTTCGCTTATTTAATGTATTCCGGAGCATATCTAAAGGCTTTTGTATGGTATTTACTGCTTTTTGGTGTGCTTAGAAGCTTCAAAGCGTATTTAGAGGTGTTCGGTCTGCATCTAGGACCTTATGGGAGGTATCTAGACACCCTTTGGCTTATTTAAGGTCTTTCGGTGCATATCTAGAGGCTTTTTTGAGGTATTTACTGGGTTTTGGTGTACCTAGAAGCTTTTGAAGCATATTTAGAGGCATCCTGGGTGTATCTTGGTCCTTATGGGGGGTATTTAGTCTCCCTTTAGCTTACTTAATTTTTTTCGGGGCATATACAGATGCTTTTGCGAGGTATTTACTGGCTTTTGGGGTACTTAGAAGCTTTAGAAGCGTATTTAGTGGCGTTCTGGGTGCATCTAGGGCCTTATGGAAGGCATTTAGACTCCCTTTGGCTTATTTAAGGTCTTCCGGGGCATATCTAAAGGCTTTTGCGAGGTATTTACTGGCTATTGTTGTATATAGAAGCTTTAGAAGCATATTTAGAGGCGTTCTGGGTGTATGTAGGGCCTTATGGGAGGTATTTAAGCTCGCTTTGGCTTATGTAAGATCTTTCGGGGTCTATCTAGAGGCTTTTGCGAGGAACTTATTGGCTTTTGGTGTACTTAGAAGCTTTACAAGCACATTTTGAGGCGTTCTTGGTGTATCTAGCGCCTTATAAGAGGTATTTAGATTCCCTTTAGCTTATTTAAGGTCTTTCGGGGAATATCTAGAGGCTTTTGCGAGGTATTCACTGGTTTTTGAAGCATTTTAGAGGCATTCTGGGTGTATCTTGGGCCTAATGGGGGTAATTAGTCTACTTTTTGCTTATTTAAGGTCTTTCGGGGCATATCTAGAATCTTTTGCGAGGTATTTACTGGCTTTTAGTGTACTTAGAAGCTTTAGAAGCACAATTAGAGGCGTTCTTGGTGTATCTTGGACCCTATGGGAGGGATCTAGATTCCTTTGGCTGATTTAAGGTCTTCCAGGGCATATCTAAAGGCTTTTGCGGGGTATTTACTGCCTTTTAGGTGTACTTAGAAGCTTTAGAAGCGTATTTAGAGGCGTTCTGGCTGCATCTAGAACCTTATGTGAGGTATCTAGACTCCCTTTGGATTATTTAAGGTCTTTCGGTGTATATCTAGAGGCTTTTTCGAGGTATTTACCGGCTTTTGTTGTACTTAGAAGCTTAAAAAGAGTATTAAGAGGCGTTTTTGGTGTATCTAGGGTACTATTGGAGCTATTTAGACTACCTTCGTCATATTTAAGGTCTTTCGTGGCAGATCTAAAGGCTTTTGGAGGTATTTACTGGCTTTTGGTGTACTTAGAAGCTTTTGAAGCCCATTTAGAGGCGCTCTTGGTGCATCTAGGGCCTTGTGGGTGGTATTTAGACTCCCTTTAGCTTATTTAAGGCCTTTAGGGGAACATCTAGAGGCTTTTGCGAGGTATTTACTGGCTTATGAAGCAATTTAGAGGCATTCCGGGTGTATCTAGGGCCTTATGGTGGTTATTTTGACGCCTTTTGGCTTATCTAAAATCTTTCTTGGCATATCTAGACGCTTTTGCGAGGTATTTACAGGCTTTTGGTGTTCCTAGCAGGTTTAGAAGCATATTTAGAGGCGTTCTTGATTTATCGTGGACCCTATGGGATTTTTCGAGACTCCCTTTGGCTTATTTAAGGTCCTACGGGGCATATCAAAAGGCTTTTGCGAGGTATTTACTGGCTATTGTTGTATATAGAAGCTTTAGAAGCATTTTAGAGTCGTTCTGGGTGTATGTAGGGCCTTATGGGAGGTATTTAGGCTCGCTTTGGCTTATGTAAAATCTTTCGGGGTCTATCTAGAGACTTTTGCGAGGAACTTATTGGCTTTTGGTGTACTTAGAAGCTTTAGAAGCACATTTTGAGGCGTTCTTGGTGTATCTAGGGCCTTATGGGAGGTATTTAGAGTCCCTTTAGCTTATTTAAGGCTTTCGGGGAACATCTAGTGGCTTTTGCGAGGTATTTACTGGCTTATGAAGACATTTAGAGGCATTCCGGGTGTATCTAAGGCCTTATGGTGGTTATTTAGACTCCTTTTGGCTTATCTAAAATCTTTCGGGTCATATCTAGAGACCTTTGCGAGGTATTTACAGGCTTTTTGTGTACTTAGAAGGTTTAGAAGCATATTTAAAGGCGTTCTTGGTGTATCGTGGACCCTATGGGAGGTTTCTAGACTCCCTTTGGCTTATGTAAGGTCTTTCGGTGCATATCTAGAGGCTTTTTCGAGGCATTTCCTGGCTTTTGGTGTACTTAGAAGCTTAAAAAGAGCATTAAGAGGCGTTTTTGGTGTATCTGGGGCCTTATGGGAGATATTTAGCCTCGCTTTGGCTTATTTATGATCTTTCGGGGCATATCTAGAGGCTTTTAGCGAGGTACTTATTGGCCTTTTGTGTACTTGGAAGCGGTAAAAGGACATTTTGAGGCGTTCTTGGTGTATCTAGGGCCTCATGGGTGGTATTTAGACTCCCTTTAGCTTATGTAAGGTCTTTCGGTGCATTTCTAGAGGCTTTTTCGAGGTATTTACTGGGTTTTGGTGTACTTAGAAGCTTTTGAAGCATATTTAGAGGCGTTCTGGCTGCATCTAGGACCTTATAGGAGGTATCTAGGCTCCCTTTGGCTTATTTAAGGTCTTTCGGTGCATATCTAGAGGCTTTTTCGAGGTATTTACTGGCTTTTGTTGTACGTAGAAGCTTAAAAAGAGTATTAAGAGGCGTTTTTTGTGTATCTATGGTCTTATTGGTGCTATTTAGGCTACCTTTGTCTTATTTAGGGTCTTTCGGGGCAGATCTAAAGGCTTTTGGAGGTATTTACTGGCTTTTGGTGTACTTAGAAGCTTTTGAAGCCCATTTAGGGGCGCTCATGGTGCATCTAGGGCCTTGTGGGTGGTATTTAGACTCCCTTTAGCTTATTTAAGGCCTTTCGGGGAACATCTAGAGGCTTTTGCGAGGTATTTACTGGCTTATGAAGCAATTTAGAGGCATTCCGGGTGTATCTAGAGCCTTATGGTGGTTATTTAGACGCCTTTTGGCTTATCTAAAATCTTTCGGGGCATATTTAGAGGCTTTTGCGAGGTATTTACAGGCTTTTGGTGTACTTAGCAGGTTTAGAAGCATATTTAGAGGCGTTCTTGATGTATCGTGGACCCTATGGGAGGTTTCCAGGCTACCTTTAGCTTATTTAAGGTCCTACGGGGCATATCAAAAGGCTCTTGCGAGGTATTTACTGGCTTTTGTTGTACTTAGAAGCTTTAGAAGCATATTTAGAGGCGTTCTGGGTGTATCTGGGGTTTTTTGGGAGAAATGTAGGCTCGCTTTGGCTTATTTATGATCTTTCGGGGCATATCTAGAGGCTTTTAGCGAGTACTTATTGGCCTTTTGTGTACTTAGAAGCTGTAGAAGGCGATTTTGAGGCGTTCATGGTGTATCTAGGGCCTCATGGGGGGTATTTAGACTCCCTTTAGCTTATTTAAGGTCTTTCGGGGAATATCTAGAGGCTTTTGCGAGGTATTTACTGGTTTTTGAAGCATTTTAGAGGCGTTCTGGATGCTTCTTGGGCCTAATGGGGGGTATTTAGTTTACTTTGGCTTATTTAAGGTCTTTCGGTGCATATCTTGAGGCTTTTTCGAGGTATTTACTGGCTTTTGGTGTACATAGAAGCTTAAAAAGAGTATTAAGAGGGGTTTTTTTTGTATCTGGGCTCTTATTGGAGCTATTTAGACTACCTTTGTCTTATTTAAGGTCTTTCGGGGCAGATCTAAAGGCTTTTGGAGGTATTTACTTCCTTTTGGTGTACTTAGAAGCTTTTGATGCACAGTTAGAGGCGTTCATGTGGTATGTACTGCCTTATGGTAGGTGTCTAGACCCCATTTGGCTTATTTAAGGTATTTCGGGGCACTTCTATAGGCTTTTGCGAGGTATTTACTGCGTTGTGGTGTACTTAGAAGCTTTTGAAACCCATTTAGAGGCGCTCTTGGTGCATCTAGGGCCTTGTGGGTGGTTTTTAGACTCCCTTTAGCATATTTAAGGCCTTTCGGGGAACATCTAGAGGCTTTTGCGAGGAATTTACTGGCATATGAAGCACTTTAGGGGCATTCTGGGTGTATCTAGGGCCTTATGGTGGTTATTTAGACGCCTTTTGGCTTATCTAAAATCTTTCTTGGCATATCTAGACGCTTTTGCGAGGTATTTACAGGCTTTTGGTGTTCTTAGCAGGTTAAGAAGCATATTTAGAGGCGTTCTTGATTTATCGTGGAACCTATGGGATTTTTCGAGACTCCCTTTGGCTTATTTAAGGTCCTACGGGGCATATCAAAAGGCTTTTGCGAGGTATTTACTGGCTTTAATTGTCCTTAGAAGCTTTAGAAGCATATTTAGAGGCGTACTGGGTGTATCTGGGGCCATATGGGAGATATTTAGGCTCGCTTTGGCTTATTTATGATCTTTCGGGGCATATCTAGACGCTTTTAGCGAGGTACTTATTGGCCTTTTGTGTACTTAGAAGCTGTAGAAGGACATTTTGAGGCGTTCTTGGTGTATCTAGGGCCTCATGGGGGGTATTTAGACTCCCTTTAGCTCATTTAAGGTCTTTCGGGGAATATCTAGAGGCTTTTGCGAGGAATTTGCTGGACTTGAAGCATTTTAGTGGCGTTCTGGAAGATTCTTGGGCCTAATGGGAGGTATTTAGGCTACTAGGGCTTATTTAAGGTTTTCGGGGCATATCTAGAGGCTCTTGCGGGGTATTTACTGGCTTTTGTTGTACTTAGAAGCTTTAGAAGCGTATTTAGAGGCGTTCTGGCTGCATCTAGGACCTTATGGGAGGTATCTAGAACCCCTTTGGCTTATTTAAGGTCTTTCGGGGCAGATCTAAAAGCTTTTGGAGGTATGTACTGGCTTTTGGTGTACTTAGAAGCTTTTGATGCACAGTTAGAGGCGTTCATGTGGTATGTACTGCCTTATGGTAGGTGTCTAGACCCCATTTGGCTTATTTAAGGTCTTCCGGGGCACATCTAGAGGCTTTTGCGAGGTATTTACTGCGTTTTGGTGTACTTAGAAGCTTTTGAAGCACATTTAGAGGCGTCCTGGTTGTATCTTGGGCCTTATGGGGGTATTTAGTCTCCCTTTAGCTTACTTAAGTTTTTTCGGGGCATACAAAGATGCTTTTGCGAGGTTTTTACTGGCTTTTGGTGTACTTAGAAGCTTTAGAAGCGTATTTAATGGCGTTCTGGGTGCATCTAGGGCCTTATGGAAGGCATTTAGACTCCCTTTGGCTTATTTAAGGTCTTCCGGGGTATATCTAAAGACTTTTGCGAGGTATTTACTGGCTATTGTTGTATATAGAAGCTTTAGAAGCATTTTAGAGTCGTTCTGGGTGTATGTAGGGCCTTATGGGAGGTATTTAGGCTCGCTTTGGCTTATGTAAAATCTTTCGGGGTCTATGTAGAGGCTTTTGCGAGGAACGTATTGGCTTTTGGTGTACTTAGAAGCTTTAGAAGCACATTTTGAGGCGTTCTGGCTGCATCTAGGACCTTATGGGAGGTATCTAGACTCCCTTTGGCTTAGTTAAGGTCTTTCGGTGCATATCTTGAGGCTTTTTCGAGGTATTTACTGGCTTTTGGTGTACATAGAAGCTTAAAAAGAGTATTAAGAGGCGTTTGTGGTGTATCTGGGCTCTTATTGGAGCTATTTAGATCACCTTTGTCTTATTTAATGTCTTTCTGGGCAGATCTAAAGGCTTTTGGAGGTATTTACTTCCTTTTGGTGTACTTAGAAGCTTTTGATGCACAGTTAGAGGCGTTCATGTGGTATACACTGCCTTATGGTAGGTGTCTAGACCCCATTTGGCTTATTTAAGGTATTTCGGGGCACTTCTAGAGGCTTTTGCGAGGTATTTACTGCGTTGTGGTGTACTTAGAAGCTTTTGAAACCCATTTAGAGGCGCTCTTGGTGCATCTAGGGCCTTGTGGGTGGTTTTTAGTCTCCCTTTAGCATATTTAAGGCCTTTCGGGGAACATCTAGAGGCTTTTGCGAGGAAGTTACTGGCTTATGAAGCACTTTAGGGGCATTCTGGGTGTATCTAGGGCCTTATGGTGGTTATTTAGACTCCCTTTGGCTTATGTAAGGTCTTTCGGTGCATATCTAGAGGCTTTTTCGAGGCATTTCCTGGCTTTTGGTGTACTTAGAAGCTTAAAAAGAGCATTAAGAGGCGTTTTTGGTGTATCTGGGGCCTTATGGGAGATATTTAGCCTCGCTTTGGCTTATTTATGATCTTTCGGGGCATATCTAGAGGCTTTTAGCGAGGTACTTATTGGCCTTTTGTGTACTTGGAAGCGGTAAAAGGACATTTTGAGGCGTTCTTGGTGTATCTAGGGCCTCATGGGTGGTATTTAGACTCCCTTTAGCTTATGTAAGGTCTTTCGGTGCATTTCTAGAGGCTTTTTCGAGGTATTTACTGGGTTTTGGTGTACTTAGAAGCTTTTGAAGCATATTTAGAGGCGTTCTGGCTGCATCTAGGACCTTATAGGAGGTATCTAGGCTCCCTTTGGCTTATTTAAGGTCTTTCGGTGCATATCTAGAGGCTTTTTCGAGGTATTTACTGGCTTTTGTTGTACGTAGAAGCTTAAAAAGAGTATTAAGAGGCGTTTTTTGTGTATCTATGGTCTTATTGGTGCTATTTAGGCTACCTTTGTCTTATCTAGGGTCTTTCGGGGCAGATCTAAAGGCTTTTGGAGGTATTTACTGGCTTTTGGTTTACTTAGAAGCTTTTGAAGCCCATTTAGGGCCGCTCATGGTGCATCTAGGGCCTTGTGGGTGGTATTTAGACTCCCTTTAGCTTATTTAAGGCCTTTCGGGGATCATCTAGAGGCTTTTGCGAGGTATTTACTGGCTTATGAAGCAATTTAGAGGCATTCCGGGTGTATCTAGAGCCTTATGGTGGTTATTTAGACGCCTTTTGGCTTATCTAAAATCTTTCGGGGCATATTTAGAGGCTTTTGCGAGGTATTTACAGGCTTTTGGTGTACTTAGCAGGTTTAGAAGCATATTTAGAGGCGTTCTTGATGTATCGTGGACCCTATGGGAGGTTTCCAGGCTACCTTTAGCTTATTTAAGGTCCTACGGGGCATATCAAAAGGCTCTTGCGAGGTATTTACTGGCTTTTGTTGTACTTAGAAGCTTTAGAAGCATATTTAGAGGCGTTCTGGGTGTATCTGGGGTTTTTTGGGAGAAATGTAGGCTCGCTTTGGCTTATTTATGATCTTTCGGGGCATATCTAGAGGCTTTTAGCGAGTACTTATTGGCCTTTTGTGTACTTAGAAGCTGTAGAAGGCGATTTTGAGGCGTTCATGGTGTATCTAGGGCCTCATGGGGGGTATTTAGACTCCCTTTAGCTTATTTAAGGTCTTTCGGGGAATATCTAGAGGCTTTTGCGAGGTATTTACTGGTTTTTGAAGCATTTTAGAGGCGTTCTGGATGCTTCTTGGGCCTAATGGGGGGTATTTAGTTTACTTTGGCTTATTTAAGGTCTTTCGGTGCATATCTTGAGGCTTTTTCGAGGTATTTACTGGCTTTTGGTGTACATAGAAGCTTAAAAAGAGTATTAAGAGGGGTTTTTTTTTGTATCTGGGCTCTTATTGGAGCTATTTAGACTACCTTTGTCTTATTTAAGGTCTTTCGGGGCAGATCTAAAGGCTTTTGGAGGTATTTACTTCCTTTTGGTGTACTTAGAAGCTTTTGATGCACAGTTAGAGGCGTTCATGTGGTATGTACTGCCTTATGGTAGGTGTCTAGACCCCATTTGGCTTATTTAAGGTATTTCGGGGCACTTCTATAGGCTTTTGCGAGGTATTTACTGCGTTGTGGTGTACTTAGAAGCTTTTGAAACCCATTTAGAGGCGCTCTTGGTGCATCTAGGGCCTTGTGGGTGGTTTTTAGACTCCCTTTAGCATATTTAAGGCCTTTCGGGGAACATCTAGAGGCTTTTGCGAGGAATTTACTGGCTTATGAAGCACTTTAGGGGCATTCTGGGTGTATCTAGGGCCTTATGGTGGTTATTTAGACGCCTTTTGGCTTATCTAAAATCTTTCTTGGCATATCTAGACGCTTTTGCGAGGTATTTACAGGCTTTTGGTGTTCTTAGCAGGTTAAGAAGCATATTTAGAGGCGTTCTTGATTTATCGTGGAACCTATGGGATTTTTCGAGACTCCCTTTGGCTTATTTAAGGTCCTACGGGGCATATCAAAAGGCTTTTGCGAGGTATTTACTGGCTTTAATTGTACTTAGAAGCTTTAGAAGCATATTTAGAGGCGTACTGGGTGTATCTGGGGCCATATGGGAGATATTTAGGCTCGCTTTGGCTTATTTATGATCTTTCGGGGCATATCTAGACGCTTTTAGCGAGGTACTTATTGGCCTTTTGTGTACTTAGAAGCTGTAGGAGGACATTTTGAGGCGTTCTTGGTGTATCTAGGGCCTCATGGGGGGTATTTAGACTCCCTTTAGCTCATTTAAGGTCTTTCGGGGAATATCTAGAGGCTTTTGCGAGGAATTTGCTGGACTTGAAGCATTTTAGTGGCGTTCTGGAAGATTCTTGGGCCTAATGGGAGGTATTTAGGCTACTAGGGCTTATTTAAGGTTTTCGGGGCATATCTAGAGGCTCTTGCGGGGTATTTACTGGTTTTTGTTGTACTTAGAAGCTTTAGAAGCGTATTTAGAGGCGTTCTGGCTGCATCTAGGACCTTATGGGAGGTATCTAGAACCCCTTTGGCTTATTTAAGGTCTTTCGGGGCAGATCTAAAAGCTTTTGGAGGTATGTACTGGCTTTTGGTGTACTTAGAAGCTTTTGATGCACAGTTAGAGGCGTTCATGTGGTATGTACTGCCTTATGGTAGGTGTCTAGACCCCATTTGGCTTATTTAAGGTCTTCCGGGGCACATCTAGAGGCTTTTGCGAGGTATTTACTGCGTTTTGGTGTACTTAGAAGCTTTTGAAGCACATTTAGAGGCGTCCTGGTTGTATCTTGGGCCTCATGGGGGTATTTAGTCTCCCTTTAGCTTACTTAAGTTTTTTCGGGGCATACAAAGATGCTTTTGCGAGGTTTTTTACTGGCTTTTGGTGTACTTAGAAGCTTTAGAAGCGTATTTAATGGCGTTCTGGGTGCATCTAGGGCCTTATTGAAGGCATTTAGACTCCCTTTGGCTTATTTAAGGTCTTCCGGGGTATATCTAAAGACTTTTGCGAGGTATTTACTGGCTATTGTTGTATATAGAAGCTTTAGAAGCATTTTAGAGTCGTTCTGGGTGTATGTAGGGCCTTATGGGAGGTATTTAGGCTCGCTTTGGCTTATGTAAAATCTTTCGGGGTCTATGTAGAGGCTTTTGCGAGGAACTTATTGGCTTTTGGTGTACTTAGAAGCTTTAGAAGCACATTTTGAGGCGTTCTGGCTGCATCTAGGACCTTATGGGAGGTATCTAGACTCCCTTTGGCTTAGTTAAGGTCTTTCGGTGCATATCTTGAGGCTTTTTCGAGGTATTTACTGGCTTTTGGTGTACATAGAAGCTTAAAAAGAGTATTAAGAGGCGTTTGTGGTGTATCTGGGCTCTTATTGGAGCTATTTAGACCACCTTTGTCTTATTTAATGTCTTTCTGGGCAGATCTAAAGGCTTTTGGAGGTATTTACTTCCTTTTGGTGTACTTAGAAGCTTTTGATGCACAGTTAGAGGCGTTCATGTCGTATACACTGCCTTATGGTAGGTGTCTAGACCCCATTTGGCTTATTTAAGGTATTTCGGGGCACTTCTAGAGGCTTTTGCGAGGTATTTACTGCGTTGTGGTGTACTTAGAAGCTTTTGAAACCCATTTAGAGGCGCTCTTGGTGCATCTAGGGCCTTGTGGGTGGTTTTTAGACTCCCTTTAGCATATTTAAGGCCTTTCGGGGAACATCTAGAGGCTTTTGCGAGGAAGTTACTGGCTTATGAAGCACTTTAGGGGCATTCTGGGTGTATCTAGGGCCTTATGGTGGTTATTTAGACGCCTTTTGGCTTATCTAAAATCTTTCTTGGCATATCTAGACGCTTTTGCGAGGTATTTACAGGCTTTTGGTGTTCTTAGCAGGTTAAGAAGCATATTTAGAGGCGTTCTTGATTTATCGTGGACCCTATGGGATTTTTCGAGACTCCCTTTGGCTTATTTAAGGTCCTACGGGGCATATCAAAAGGCTTTTGCGAGGTATTTACTGGCTTTTCTTGTACTTAGAAGCTTTAGAAGCATATTTAGAGGCGTTCTGGGTGTATCTGGGGCCTTATGGGAGATATTTAGGCTCGCTTTGGCTTATTTATGATCTTTCGGGGCATATCTAGACGCTTTTAGCGAGGTACTTATTGGCCTTTTGTGTACTTAGAAGCTGTAGAAGGACATTTTGAGGCGTTCTTGGTGTATCTAGGGCCTCATGGGGGCTATTTAGACTCCCTTTAGCTTATTTAAGGTCTTTCGGGGAATATCTAGAGGCTTTTGCGATGTATTTGCTGGTTTTTGAAGCATTTTAGAGGCGTTCTGGAAGCTTCTTGGGCCTAATGGGAGGTATTTAGGCTACTTTGGCTTATTTAAGGCCTTTCGGAGCATATCTAGAGGCCCTTGCGTGGTATTTACAGGCTTTTGGTGTACTTAGAAGCTTTAGAAGCGTATTTAGAGGCGTTCTGGCTGCATCTAGGACCTTATGGGAGGTATCTAGACTCCCTTTGGCTTATTTAAGGTCTTTCGGGGCAGATCTAAAGGCTTTTGGAGGTATGTACTGGCTTTTGGTGTACTTAGAAGCTTGTGATGCACAGTTAGAGGCGTTCATGTGGTATGTACTGCTTTATGGTAGGTGTCTAGACCCCATTTGGCTTATTTAAGGTTTTTCGGGGCGCTTCTAGAGGTTTTTGCGAGGTATTTACTGCGTTTTGGTGTACTTAGAAGCTTTTGAAGCACATTTAGAGGCGCTCTTGGTGCATGTAGGGCATTGTGGGTGGTATTTAGACTCCCTTTAGCTTATTTAAGGCCTTTCGGGGAACATCTAGTGGATTTTGCGAGGTATTTACTGGCTTATGAAGAAATTTAGAGACATTCCGGGTGTCTCTAAGGCCTTATGGTGGTTATTTAGACTCCTTTTGGCATATCTAATATCTTTCGCGGCATATCTAAAGACTTTTGCGAGGTATTTACAGGCTTTTTCTGTACTTAGAAGGTTTAGAAGCATATTTAAAGGTGTTCTTGGTGTATCGTGGACCCTATTGGAGGTTTCTAGACTCCCTTTGGCTTATTTAAGGTCCTACGGGGCATATCAAAAGGTTTTGCGAGGTATTTACTGGCTTTCGTTGTACTTAGAAGCTTTAGAAGCATATTTAGAGGCGTTCTGGGTGTATCTGGGGCCTTATGGGAGATATTTAGCCTCGCTTTGGCTTATTTATGATCTTTCGGGGCATATCTAGAGGCTTTTAGTGAGGTACTTATTGGCCTTTTGTGTACTTGGAAGCTGTAAAAGGACATTTTGAGGCGTTCTTGGTGTATCTAGGGCCTCATGGGTGGTATTTGGACTCCCTTTAGCTTATTTAAGGTCTTTCGGTGCATATCTAGAGGCTTTTTCGAGGTATTTACTGGGTTTTGGTGTACTTAGAAGCTTTTGAAGCATATTTAGAGGCGTTCTGGCTGCATTTAGGACCTTATAGGAGGTATCTAGACTCCCTTTGGCTTATTTAAGGTCTTTTGGTGCATATCTAGAGGCTTTTTCGAGGTATTTTCTGGCTTTTGTTGTACGTAGAAGCTTAAAAAGTGTTTTAAGAGGCGTTTTTTGTGTATCTATGGTCTTATTGGTGCTATTTAGGCAACCTTTGTCTTATTTAAGGTCTTTCGGGGCAGATCTAAAGGCTTTTGGAGGTATTTACTGGCTTTTGGTGTACTTAGAAGCTTTTGAAGCCCATTTAGAGGCGCTCTTGGTGCATCTAGGGCCTTGTGGGTGGTATTTGGACTCCCTTTAGCTTATTTAAGGCCTTTCGGGGAACATCTAGGGGCTTTTGCGAGGTATTTACTGGCTTATGAAGCATTTTAGAGGCATTCCGGATGTATCTAGGGGCTTATGGTGGTAATTTAGATTCCTTTTGGCTTATCTAAAATCTTTCGGGGCATATCTAGAGGCTTTTGCGAGGTATTTACTGGTTTTTGGGATACTTTGAAGCTTTAGAAGCATATTTAGAGGCGTTCGCGGTGTATCTTGTACCCTATGGGAGGTATTTAGACCCCCTTTGGCTTATTTAATTTCTTCCGGGGCATATCTAAAGGCTTTTTTATGTTATTTACTGCTTTTTGGTGTACTTAGAAGCTTCAGAAGCGTATTTAGAGGCGTTCTGTCTGCATCTAGGTCCTCATGGGAGGTATCTAGACTCCCTTTGGCATATTTAAGGTCTTTCGGTGCATATCTAGAAGCTTTTTCGAGGTATTTACTAGGTTTTGGTGTACTTAGATGCATTTGAAGCATATTCAGAAGCGTCCTGGGTGTATCTTGGGCCTTATGGGAGATATTTAGGCTCGCTTTGGCTTATTTATGATCTTTCAGGGCAAATCTAGAGGCATTTGCGAGGTATTTACTGGCTATTGTTGTATATAGAAGCTTTAGAAGCATGTTTAGTGCCGTTCTGGGTGTATCTAGGGCCTTATGGGAGGAATTTAGGCTCGCTTTGGCTTATGTAAGTTCTTTCGGGGCTTATCTAGAGGCTTTTTGCGAGGTACCTATTGGTCTTTTGTGTACTTAGAAGCTGTAGAAGGACATTTTGAGGCGTTCTTGGTGTATCTAGGGCCTCATGGGGGGTATTTAGACTCCCTTTAGCTTATCTAAGGTCTTTCGGGGAATATCTAGAGGCTTTTTCGAGGTATTTACTGGTTTTTGAAGCATTTTAGAGGCGTTCTGGCTGCTTCTTGGGCCTAATGGGGGGTATTTAGGCTACTTATAGCTTATTTAAGGTCTTTCGGAGCATATCTAGAATGTTTTGCGAGGTATTTACTGGCTTTTAGTGTACTTATAAGCTTTAGAAGCACATTTAGAGGCGTTCTTGGTGTATCTTGGACCCTATGGGAGGGATCTAGATTCCTTTGGCTTATCTAAAATTTTCCGGGGCATATCTAAAGGCTTTTGCGGGGTATTTACTGCCTTTTGGTGTACTTAGAAGCCTTAGAAGCGTATTTAGAGGCGTTCTGGCTGCATCTAGGACCTTATGGGAGGTATCTAGACTCCCTTTAGCTTATTTAAGGTCTTTCGCTGCATATTTAGAGACTTTTTCGAGATATTTACTG
This sequence comes from Mantis religiosa, assembly GCA_030765055.1. Classification (NCBI taxonomy): domain Eukaryota; kingdom Metazoa; phylum Arthropoda; class Insecta; order Mantodea; family Mantidae; genus Mantis; species Mantis religiosa. The sequence goes on from JAUKNK010000166.1 coordinate 39,955, forward strand.
GCTTTTGTTGTACTTAGAAGCTTAAAAAGAGTATTAAGAGGCGTTTTTGGTGTATCTAGGGTCTTATTGGAGCTATTTAGACTACCTTTGTCTTATTTAAGGTCTTTCGGGGCAGATCTAAAGGCTTTTGGAGGTATTTACTGGCTTTTGGTGTACTTAGGAGCTTTTGAAGCCCATTTAGAGGCGCTCTTGGTGCATCTAGGGCCTTGTGGGTGGTATTTAGACTCCCTTTAGCTTATTTAAGACCGTTCGGGGAACATCTAGAGGCTTTTGCGATGTATTTACTGGATTATGAAGCATTTTAGAGGCATTCCGGGTGTATCTAGGGCCTTATGGAGCTTATCTAGACTCCTTTTGGCTTATCTAAAATCTTTCGGGGCATATCTAGAGGCTTTTGCAAGGTATTTACTGGTTTTGTTGTACTTAGAAGCTTGAGAAGCATATTTAGAGGCGTTCTGGGTGTATCTGGGGCCTTGTGGGAGATATTTAGGCTTTAGGCTACTTTGGCTTATTTAAGGTTTTTCGGGGCATATCTAGAGGCTTTTGCGAGGTATTTACTGGCTTTTGGTGTACTTTGAAGCTTTCGAAGCATATTTAGAGGCGTTCGTGGTGTATCTTGTACCCTATGGGAGGTATTTACACTACGTTTGGCTTATTTAATGTCCTCCGGGGCATATCTAAAGGCTTTTGTATGGTATTTACTGCTTTTTGGTGTACTTAGAAGGTTTAGAAGCATATTTATAGGCGTTCTTGGTGTATCTTGGACCCTATGGGAGGTTTCTAGACTCCCTTTGACTTATTTAAGGTCCTACGGGGCATATCAAAAGGCTTTTGCGAGGTAATTACTGGCTTTTGTTGTACTTAGAAGCTTTAGAAGCATATTTAGAGGCGTTCTGGGTGTATCTGGGGCCTTATGGGAGATATTTAAGCTCGCTTTGGCTTATTTATGATCTTTCGGGGCATATCTAGAGGCTTTAACGAGGTACTTATTGGCCTTTTGTGTACTTAGAAGCTGTAGAAGGACATTTTGAGGCGTTCTTGGTGTATCTAGGGCCTCATGGGGGGAATTTAGACTCCCTTTATCTTATCTAAGGTCTTTCGGGGAATATCTAGAGGCTTTTGCGAGGTATTTACTGGTTTTTGAAGCATTTTAGAGGCGTTCGTGGTGTATCTTGTACCCTATGGGAGGTATTTAGATTACCTTTGGCTTATTTAATGTCTTCCGGGGCATATCTAAAGGCCTTTGTATGGTATTTACTGCTTTTTTTGTACTTAGAAGGTCTAGAAGCATATTTATAGGCGTTCTTGGTGTATCTTGGACCCTATGGGAGGTTTCTAGACTCCCTTTGGCTTATTTAAGGCCCTACGGGGCATATCAAAAGGCTTTTGCGAGGTACTTACTGGCTTTTAGTGTACTTAGAAGCTTTAGAAGCACATTTAGAGGCGTTCTTGGTGTATCTTGGACACTATGGGAGGGATCTAGATCCCTTTGGCTTATTTAAGGTTTTCCGGGGCATATCTAAAGGCTTTTGCGGGGTAGTTACTGCCATTTGGTATACTTAGAAGCCTTAGAAGCGTATTTAGAGGCGTTCTGGCTGCATCTAGGACCTTATGGGATTTATCTAGACTCCCTTTGGCTTATTTAAGGTCTTTCGGTGTATATCTAGAGGCTTTTTCGAGATATTTACTGGCTTTTGTTGTACTTAGAAGCTTAAAAAGAGTATTAAGAGGCGTTTTGGTGTATCTAGGGTCTTATTGGAGCTATTTAGACTACCTTTGTCTTATTTAAGGTCTTTCGGGGCAGATCTAAAGGCCTTTGGAGGTATTTACTGGCTTTTGGTGTACTTAGAAGCTTTTGAAGCCCATTTAGAGGCGCTCTTGGTGCATCTAGGTCCTTGTGGGTGGTATTTAGACTCCCTTTAGCTTATATAAGGCCTTTCGGGGAACATCTAGAGGTTTTTGCGAGGTATTTACTGGCTTATGAAGCATTTTAGAGGCATTCCGGGTGTATCTAGGGCCTTATGGTGGTTATTTGGACTCCTTTTGGCTTATCTAAAATCTTTCGGGGCATATCTAGAGGCTTTTGCGAGGTATCTACAGGCTTTTGGTGTACTTAGAAGGTTTAGAAGCATATTTAGAGGCGTTCTATGTGTATCGTGGACCCTATGGGAGGTTTCGAGACCCCCTTTGTCTTATTTAAGTTCCTACGGGGCATATCAAAAGGCTTTTGCGAGGTATTTACTGGGTTTTGTTGTACTTAGAAGCTTTAGAAGCATATTTAGAGGCGTTCTGGGTGTATCAGGGGCCTTATGGGAGATATTTCGGCTCGCTTTGGCTTATTTATGATCTTCCGGGGCATATCTAGAGGCTTTTAGCGAGGTACTTATTGGCCTTTTGTGTACTTAGAAGCTGTAGAAGGACATTTTGAGGCGTTCTTGGTGTATCTAGGGACTCATGGGGGGTATTTAGACTCCCTTTAGCTTATTAAAGGTCTTTCGGGGAATATCTAGAGGCTTTTGCGAGGTATTTACTGGTTTTTGAAGCATTTTAGAGGCGTTCTGGCTGCTTTTTGGCCCTAATGGGGGGTATTTAGGCTACTTTGGCTTATTTAAGGTCTTTCGGGGCATATCTAGAGGCTTTTGCGAGGTATTTACTGGCATTTGTTGTACTTAGAAGCTTTAGAAGCATATTTAGAGGCGTTCTGGGTGTATCTGGGGCCTTATGGAAGATATTTAAGCTCGCTTTGGCTTATTTATGATCTTTCGGGGCTTATCTAGAGGCTTTTAGCGAGTTACCTATTGGGCTTTTGTGTACTTAGAAGCTGTAGAAGGATATTTTGAGGCGTTCTTGGTATATCTAGGGCCTCATGGGGGGTATTTAGACACCCTTCAGCTTATTTAAGGTCTTTCGGGGAATATCTAGAGGCTTTTGCGAAGTATTTACTGGTTTTTGAAGCATTTTAGAGGCGTTCTGGCTACTTCTTGGGCCTAATGGGGGGTATTTAGGCTACTTTTGGCTTATTTAAGGTCTTTCGGGGCATATCTAGAATGTTTTGCGAGGTATTTACTGGCTTTAAAGGCCTCTAGGAATGCCACAAAAGATTTTAAATACGCCAAGGAGAGTCTAAATACGCCCCATGAGACATGCGATACACCAAGAACGCCTCTAAATATGAATCAAAACGTCCTAACTACAACAAAATGGCCAGTAAATACCACGCAAAAGCCACTTGATATGCCCATAAAGACCTTAAATACGCCAAAGAAAGTCTAAATACGCCCAATAAGCCTCTACATACACGAAGAACGCCCCTAAATGCGCTTCTAAAGCTGCTAAGTACACCAGAAAGTCAGTAAATACCTCGTAAAAGCCTCTAGGTAGGCCCCAAAAGACATTAAATACGCCAAAGAGAGTCTAAATACGACCCACGAGCCTCTGCATACACCAAGAAGGCCTCTAAATGCGCCTCAAGAGGTTCTAAGTACACCAAAAAGCCTGTAAACTCCCCACCAAAGCCTCTAGGTATGCCCCAAAAGACATTAGTTAGCAAAAGAGAGTATAAATACGCCCCATGAGACATGCGATACACAAAGAGCGCCTCTAAATATGCCTCAGAAGTTTCTAACTGCAACTAATTAGCCAGTAAATACCACGCAAAAGCCACTCGGTATGCGCCAAAAGACCTTAAATACGCCAAAGGGATTCTACATTCGCCCCATAAGCCCCTACATACATCAAGAACGCCTCTAAATGCGCCTCCAGAGATTCAAACTACAGCAAAATAGCCAGTAAATACCAGACAAAACTTCAAGGTAAGCCCCAAATGTATTTAAATACGCCAAAGAAAGTCTAAATACGCCCAATAAACCCCTACATACACCAAGAACGGCCCTAAATGAACTTCTAAAGCTGCTAAGTGCAACAGAAAGCCAGTAAATACTTCGTAAAGGCCTCTAGGTAGGCCCCAAAAGACTCTAAATATGCCAAAGGGTGTCTAAATGCGCCTCATAGGCCCCAACATACACCAAGAACGCCTGAAAATGTGCCATGAAGGTTCTAGATACATCAAAATAGACTGTGAATACCAGACAAAGCCTCTACTTATGCCCCAAAAGACTTTATATACGCCTAAGGGAGTCTAAATTCTCACCATAAGCCCCTACATACACCAAGAACGTCCCAAATGCGCTTCAAAAGCTTCTAAGTGCACCAAAAAGCCAGTAAATACCTCGCAAAAGCCTCTAGGTATGCCCCAAAAGAGCTTAAATTCGCCAAAGGGATTCTACATTCCCCACATAAGCCCCTACATACATCAAGAACGCCTCTAAATGCGCCTCCAGAGCTTCTAAGTACCCCAAAAATCCTGTAAAACCTCACCAAAGCCTCTTGGAATGCCCCAAGAGACCTTAGTTACGCAAAAGAGAGTCTAAATACGCCTCATGAGACATGTGATGCACCAAGAACGCCTCCAAATATGCCTCAAAAACTTCTAACTACAACAAAATAGCCAGTAAATACCACGCAAAGGACACTCTGTATGCCCCAAAAGACTTTAAATACGCCAAAGAAAGTCTAAATACGCCCAATAAACCTCTACATACAATACGAACGCCCCTAATTGCGCTTCTAAAGCTGCTTAGTACACCAGAAAGTCAGTAAATGCACCGCAAAAGCCTCTAGGTATGCCCCAAAAGACTTTGAATTCGCCAAAGAGAGTCTAAATACGCCCCATGAGACATGCAATACAACAAGAACGCCTCTAAATATGCCTCAAAACGTACTAACTGCAACAATATAGCCAGTAAATACCACGCAAAACCCATTTTTTATGCCCCCAAAGACTTTAAATACGCCAAAGAAAGTCTATATACGCCCAATAAACCCCTACATACAACAAGAACGCCCCTAATTGCGCTTCTAAAGCTGATAAGCACACCAGAAAGTCAGTAAATGCCTCGCAAAAGCACCTAGTTGGGCCCCAAAAGAACTTAAATAGGCCAAAGAGAGTATAAATACGCCCCTTGAGACATGCGATACACAAAGAACGCCTCTAAATATGCCTCAGAAGTTTCTAACTGCAACTAATTAGCCAGTAAATACCACGCAAAAGCCACTTCGTATGCCCATAAAGACCTTAAATACGCCAAAGAAAGCCTAAATACGCCCAATAAAACCCTACATACACGAAGAACGTCCCAAATGCGCTTCAAAAGCTTCTAAGTGCACCAAAAAGCCGGTAAATACCTCGCAAATGTCTCTAGGTATGCCCCCAAAGAGCTTAAATTCGCTAAAGGGAGTCTGCATTCGCCCCATAAGCCCCTACATTCAACAAGAACGTCTAAAATGTGCTTCAAAAGCTTCTAAGTGCACCAAAAAGCCAGTAAATACCTTGCAAAAGCCTCTAGGTCGGCCCGAAAAGAGCTTAAATACGCCAAAGGGGGTCTAAATTCGCCCCATAAGCCCCTACATACATCAAGAACGCCACTAAATGCGCCTCCAGAGCTTCTAAGTGCACCAAAAAGCCTGTAAAACCTCACCAAAGCCTCTAGGAATGCCCCAACAGACCTTAGTTACGCAAAAGAGAGTCTACGTACGCCACATGAGACATGAGTTACACCAAGAACGCCTCTAAATATGCCTCAAAAGCTTCTAACTACAACAAAATAGCCAGTAAATACCACGCAAAAGCCACTTGGTATGCCCCAAAAGACTTTAAATACGCCAAAGAAAGTCTAAATACGCCCAATAAACCCCTATATACAATAAGAACGCCCATAATTGAGCTGCAAAAACTGCTTAGTACACCAGAAAGTCAGTAAATACCCCGCAAAAGCCTCTAGGTATGCCTCAAAATACTTTAAATACGCCAAAGGGAGTCTAAATACGCCCCATGAGACATGCGATACAACAACAACGCCTCTAAATATGCCTCAAAACGTCCTAACTACAACAAAATAGCCAGTAAATACCACGCAAAAGCCATTATTTATGCCCCAAAAGACTTTAAATACGCCAAAGAACGTCTAAATACGCCCAACAAACCCCTACATACAATAAGAACGCCCCTAAATGCGCTTCCAAAGCTGCTAAGTATACCAGAAAGCCAGTAAATACCTCGTAAAGTCCTCTAGGTAGGTCCCAAAAGACTCTAAATACGCCAAAGGGTGTCTAAATACACCTCATAGGCCCCTACATACACCAAGAACGTCCCAAATGCGCTTCAAAAGCTTCTAAGTACACCAAAAAGCCGGCAAATAACTCGCAAAACTTCTAGGTATGCCCCAAAAAAGCTTAAATTCGCCAAAGGGAGTCTAAATTCGCCCCATAAGCCCCTACACACATTAAGTACGCCTCTAAATGCGCCTCCAGAGCTTCTAAGTACACAAAAAATCCTGTAAAACACTCACCAAAGCCTCTCTGAATGCCCCAAAAGACCTTAGTTATGCAAAAGAGAGTCTAAATACGCCTCATGAGACATGCGATACACCAAGAGCGCCTCTAAATATGAATCAAAAGCTTCTAACTACAACAAAATAGCCACTAAATACCACGCAAAAGCCATTATTTATGCCCCAAAAGACTTTAAATACGCCAAAGAACGTCTAAATACGCCCAACAAACCCCTACATACAATAAGAACGCCCCTAAATGCGCTTCCAAAGCTGCTAAGTATACCAGAAAGCCAGTAAATACCTCGTAAAGTCCTCCAGGTAGGTCCCAAAAGACTCTAAATACGCCAAAGGGTGTCTAAATACACCTCATAGACCCCTACATACACCAAGAACGTCCCAAATGCGCTTCAAAAGCTTCTAAGTACACCAAAAAGCCGGTAAATAACTCGCAAAACCTCTAGGTATGCCCCAAAAGAGCTTAAATTCGCCAAAGGGAGTCTACATTCGCCCCATAAGCCCCTACACACATCAAGAACGCCTCTAAATGCGCCTCCAGAGCTTCTAAGTACACAAAAAATCCTGTAAAACACTCACCAAAGCCTCTAGGAATGCCCCAAAAGACCTTAGTTACGCAAAAGAGAGTCTAAATACGCCTCATGAGACATGCGATACACCAAGAGCGCCTCTAAATATGAATCAAAAGCTTCTAACTACAACAAAATAGCCAGAAAATACCACGCAAAAGCCACTATTTATGCCCCAAAAGACTTTAAATACGCCAAAGAACGTCTAAATACGCCCAACAAACCCCTACATACAATAAGAACGCCCCTAAATGCGCTTCCAAAGCTGCTAAGTATACCAGAAAGCCAGTAAATACCTCGTAAAGTCCTCTAGGTAGGTCCCAAAAGACTCTAAATACGCCAAAGGCTGTCCAAATACACCTCATAGGCCCCTACATACACCAAGAACGTCCCAAATGCGCTTCAAAAGCTTCTAAGTACACCAAAAAGCCGGTAAATAACTCGCAAAACCTCTAGGTATGCCCCAAAAGAGCTTAAATTCGCCAAAGGGAGTCTACATTCGCCCTATAAGCCCCTACACACATCAAGAACGCCTCTAAATGCGCCTCCAGAGCTTCTAAGTACACAAAAAATCCTGTAAAACACTCACCAAAGCCTCTAGGAATGCCCCAAAAGACCTTAGTTACGCAAAAGAGAGTCTAAATACGCCTCATGAGACATGCGATACACCAAGAGCGCCTCTAAATATGAATCAAAAGCTTCTAACTACAACAAAGTAGCCAGAAAATACCACGCAAAAGCCACTATTTATGCCCCAAAAGACTTTAAATACGCCAGAGAACGTCTAAATACGCCCAACAAACCCCTACATACAATAAGAACGCCCCTAATTGCGCTTCTAAAGCTGCTAAGTACACCAGAAAGTCAGTAAATACCTCGCAAAGCCTCTAGGTATGCCCCAAAAGACCTTAAATACGCCAAAGAGAGTCTAAATACGCCCCATGAGACATGCCATACACCAAGATCGCCTCTAAATATGCCTCAAAATGTTCTAACTATTATAAAATAGCCAGTAAATACCACGCAAAAGCCACTATTTATGCACCAAAAGACTTTAAATACGCCAAAGAAAGTTTAAATACGCCCCATAATCCCCTACATAGACCAAGAACAGGCCAAAATGCGCTTCTAAAGTTGCTAAGTACACCAGAAAGTCAGAAAATACCTCGTAAAAGCCTCTAGGTAGGCCCCAAAAGACTTTAAATATGCCAAAGAGAGTCTAAATACGCCCCACGAGCCTCTGCATACTTCAAGAAGGCCTCTAAATGCACCTCAAGAGCTTCTAGGTGCACCAAAAAGCCTGTAAAAACCACACCAAAGCCTCTAGGTATGCCCCAAAAGACATTAGTTAGGCAAAGGGAGTCTAAACACGCCCCATGAGACATGCGATACTGCAAGAATGCCTCTAAATATGCCTCAGAAGTTTCTAACTGCAACTAATTAGCCAGTAAATACCACGCGAAAGCCAATTGGTATGCCCCAAAAGACCTTAAATACGCCAAAGGAAGTCTACATTCGCTCCATAAGCCCCTACATACTTCAAGAACGCCTCCAAATGCTCCTCCAGAGCTTCTAACTACAGCAAAATAGCCAGTAAATACCACGCAAAAGCCATTATTTATGCCCCAAAAGACTTTAAATACGCCAAAGAGAGTCTGAATACGCCCCACGAGCCTCTGCATACAACAAGAGGGCCTCTAAATGCGCCTCAAGAGCTTCTAAGTACACCAAAAGGCCTGTAAAAACCACACCAAAGCCTCTAGGTATGCCCCATAAGAAATAGTTAGGCAAAGGGAGTCTAAACACGCCCCATGAGACATGCGATACACCAAGAATGCCTCTAAATATGCCTCAGAAGTTTCTAACTGCAACTAATTAGCCAGTAAATACCACGCGAAAGCCACTTGGTATGCCCCAAAAGACCTTAAATACACCAAAGGAAGTCTACATTCGCCCCATAAGCCCCTACATACTTCAAGAACGCCTCCAAATGCTCCTCCAGAACTTCTAACTACAGCAAAATAGTCATTAAATACCACGCAAAAGCCATTATTTATGCCCCAAAAGACTTTAAATACGCCAAAGAAAGTCTAAATACGCCCAACAAACCCCTACATACTCCAAAAAGCCCCTAAATCCCCTTCTAAAGCTGCTAAGGACACCAGAAAGTCAGTAAATACTTCGCAAAGGCCTCTAGGTATGCCACAAAAGACTTAAAATACGCCAAGGAGAGTCTAAATGCGCCCCATGAGACATGCGATACACCCAGAACGCCTCTAATATGCCTCAGAAGTTCCTACCTGCAACTAATTAGCCAGTAAATACCACGCAAAAGCAACTTGGTATGCCCATAAAGACCTTAAATACGCCAAAGAAAGCCTAAATACGCCCAATTAACCCCTACATACACGAAGAACGCCCCTGAGTGCGCTTCCAAAGCTGCTAAGTACACCAGAAAGTCAGTAGATACCTCGTAAAGGCCTCTACGTAGGCCCCAAAAGACTCTAAATATGCCAAAGGGTGTCTAAATACGCCTCATAGGCCCCTACATACATCAAGAACGCCTCTAAATGTGCCTCCAGAGCTTCTAACTACAGCAAAATAGCTAGTAAATACCAGACAAAACTTCAAGGAAAGTCCCAAATGACTTTAAATACGCCAAAGAAAGTCTAAATGCGCCCAATAAAGCCCTACATACACCAAGAACGCCCCTAAATGCGCTTCTAAAGCTGCTAAGTACACCAGAAAGCCAGTAGATACCTCGTAAAGGCCTCTAGGTAGGCCCCAAAAGACTCTAAATATGCCAAAGGGTGTCTAAATACGCCTCATAGGCCCCTACATACACCAAGAACGCCTCAAAATGTGCCATGAAGGTTCTAGCTACATCAAAATAGACAGTGAATACAAGACAAAACCTCCACTTATGCCCCAAAAAATTTATATACGCCAAAGGGAGTCTAAATTCTCACCACAAGCCTCTACATACACCAAGAACGTCCCAAATGCGTTTCAAAAGCTTCTAAGTGCACCAAAAGGCCGGAAAATACCTCGCAAAACCTCTAGGTATGCCCCAAAAAGCTTAAATTCGCCAAAGGGAGTCTAAATACGCCCCATGGGCCCCTGCATACATCAAGAACGCCTCTAAATGCGCCTCTAGAGCTTCTAAGTACACCACAAAGCCTGTAAAAACCTCACCAAAGCCTTTAGGTATGCCCCAAAAGATTTTAAATACGCCAAAGAGAGTCTAAATACGCCCCATGAGACATGCGATACACCAAGGTCACCTCTAAATATGCCTCAAAATTTTCTAACTACAACCAAATAGCCAGTAAATACCACGCAAAGGCCACTCTTTATGCGCCAAAAGACTATAAATACGCCATCGAAAGTCTAAATACGCCCCACAAACCCCTACATACACCAAGAACGCCCCTAAAGGCGCTTCTAAAGCTGCTAAGTACACCAGAAATTAAGTAAATACCTCGCAAAAGCCTCTAGGTATGCCCCAAAAGACTTTAAATACGCAAAAGAGAGTCTAAATACGGCCCACGAGCCCCTACATACTCCAAGAACGCCTCTAAATGCGCCTCAAGAGCTTCTAAGTACACCAAAAGGCCATTAAAAACTTCGCCAAGGCTTCTAGGTATGCCCCAAAAGACCTTAAATACGCCAAAGGGTGTCTAAATACGCCTCATAGGCCCCTACATACACCAAGAACGCCTCTAAATATGCCTCAAAAGCTTCTACATACAGCAAAATAGCCAGTAAATACCAGACAAAACCTCTAGGTATGCCCCAAAAGAACTTAATTACGCAAATGAGAGTCTAAATACGCCCAATGAGAAATGCGATACACCAAGAACGCCTCTATATATGCCTCAAAAGGTTCTAACTACAAGAAAATAGCCAGTAAATACCAGACAAAACCTCTAGGTATTCCCCAAAAGACCTTAATTACGCAAATGAGAGTCTAAATACGCCCCATGAGACATGCGATACACCAATAACGCCTCTAAATATGCCTCAAAAGGTTCTAAATACAACACAATAGCCAGTAAATACCACGCAAAATGCACTATTTATCCCCCTAAAGACGTTAAATACGCCAAAGAAAGTCTAAATACGCCCAATAAACCCCTACATACACCAAGAACGCCGCTAATTGCGCTTCTAAAGCTTCTAGGTACACCAGAAAGTCAGTAAATACCTCGCAAAACCTCTAGGTAGGGCATAAAAGACTTTAAATACGCCAAAGAGAGTCTAAATACGGCCCACATGCCCCTACATACACAATGAACGCCTCTAAATGCGCCTCAAGAGCTTCTAAGCACGCCAAAATGTCATTAAAAACTTCGCCAAGGCCTCTAGGTATGCCCTAAAAGAACTTAAATACGCCAAATGTTGTCTAAATACGCCTCATAGGCCCCTACATACACCAAGAACGCCTCTAAATATGCCTCAAAAGCTTCTAGCTACAGCAAAATAGCCAGTAAATACCAGACAAAACTTCTAGGTATGCCCCAAAAGAGCTTAAATACGCCAAAGGGAGTCTACATTCGCCCCATAAGCCCCTACATACATCAAGAACCCCTCTAATTGCGCCTCCAGTGCTTCTTACTACAGAAAAATAGCCAGTAAATAGCAGACAAAACCTCTAGGTATGCCCCAAAAGTCTTTAAATACGCCAAAGCTAGTCTAAATACGCACCATAAGCCCCTACGTACACCAAGAACGTCCCAAATGCACTTCAAAAGCTTCTAAGTGCACCAAAAAGCCAGTAAATACCTCGCAAAAGCCTCTACGTATGCCCCAAAATAGCTAAATACGCCAAAGGGAGTCTACATTCGCCCCAAAAGCCCCCTAGCTGATCCTCCGGAGCCAAGATGGGATGGATGTGGGTACGCAAATTATGCGCGCCAAACCCAAAGGGGAAGGCTACTGATTAGCCGTGGTAGGACGGTATGGTGATCTGGCACACCTTCTACTAGCTATGCAGGCTAGTACGCGGGAATATATGGCATCCCTCAACCCCGTCCGATGACGTACCCGATCTCCCGCAGTTTTCGGGATCCACTTCCCCCTCGAGTCCAACACATCCCAAACAACTCCAATTCTGGGAGCGGTTCGAATGTTTTCCCGACGTTCCTCTAGTAACCTCAGAGATAGAACAAGTGCTAAGGGCCCGCAGCGCCCACACCACGGCACCTGAAGTGTAAGAATTACCTCCCCCACGGGAAATCATACAGCCAGAATGTCAAATTAAGTTGTCACGTTTCTATTACCTAACTAGCTTTATATACTCACGCCATCTCCTTTTTTGTACATCGATCAGCAAATATGCTTTACAGATGTTGGTTATTGAGACACTTAGTAAGAGTACACCTAACAATTGAGGTAGCCGTGAACGACTCCTCTAGCTAAATATGACAGGAACATTAGAACACAAATTGTGGACATGAAGTTTGAAAAGTATCACTCGTCTGGGTCATCGGTGCTGGTGAGGTCACGCCGGAGAAGATCTTGTGGCAGTCTGCGCTTGAGGCGAGGTGGTTGGCGAGTGCGAGCGCCGAGATAGTACATAACAGCTCCATGGATCTCTTGAAGAAGGTAAAAGAAAGGTCGTGCGAGCCGGCGGATGTACTTATGAACTGATAAAAGACCAAACTCTTGATGAAGTTGTTGGTTTCTGACGAACCATGAAGCATTTGAAGCTGTACACAACACCCTGTTCTGTAATACCTGCAGTCGGCGGCGATAAGTCTTGCTGGTGTCACCCCAGACTGGAGCTGCATAGGTAAAAATGGGACGGACTAGAGATTTGTAAAGAAGAAGTGAGGATTCATAGCCAAGTGAGGTTCGCCTGTTGAGTAAACGATATAGTTTTTAAATCCATGCAGACCCAAGTGTAACAGACTGACAGATGTGGGCATTCCAAGTTAGACGAATGTACAGTAGCACCCCAAGATACTTCACTGGCACACTTGTTGGTAACCAAGAGAGTTGCTTCCCGAGCAGCTGTAGTGGAGGAGGATTACTATAAGGACGTAAAGAGAATATCTTAACCTCTGTCTTGTAATGAATGTAGAGTTTAGCTGTGAATTCCTTCTTCCACAAATGAAAATGATCACACTGTACACTTAAAACTTACCCTCACTGGATAAGGGATTTTTTTACTTTGTCTTGATATCTCAGTGATAAATTAAAGCTTAGAATTACAGAAACACGATAAATCTACTCAGCATTATCACACGCAAGCATGCCGAAGTCACGGCCTCCTTGAACCTCATGCCATCTCCCGACGTGGTATTTAATTTGCTGCAGTCTATTGTTCAGGGATACGAGTGTTGATAGTGTTATGTCTTTGTTGATAGTATTTTGTCGTTGTTTAATTTTTGTTATTTCAATTTCGCGTTTAATAACATTCCTTATTCAGTCATATTCTGATGATATAAATCATGTACGCTCTACTCATCTGTTTCTTATCCAGAGATTATATGTAATAAATTCGTCGCCAGAAAGTTACAAATCTTACTTTAATTTATTACACTTTTTCAACGGATTATTCATCGTCCTCTATAGCAGTTGGAGGACTTCAAGCCTGGAATTCTAAGACCTTTGCGCGCGTTTGTGGCCTGTGGCCTACTGTGTTACCTTTCTTCAGAGGGGTCGCGTTAACACTCATTCCTTACAGCTCTGCATCATATTTCAATTTGCACCTTCTATGCGACTCTATCATCCGATGTATTACTTTCTCACTATTAAAGTATCATATTCCACCCAAAAATTCAAATGACCAAATTAACGTGTCTTTATATATATTCCCGCTTGGCTGTCACCGTCTGGGATATCGCAGGACTGAGGATGGTGCAGCTGGCGGAATCAGACTTTGGGCCACTCTTGAGGGAAGTGGAGGCAGGGACAAACCGACCTGGGAGGTCATCGCACCGAGGGGCGCCACATACGAGTCGTACTGGTCCCAATGGGACTCGTTGAAAATTAGAGAGGGCGTGCTGTTCCAGGTATGGGAATCACCCGAAGGGAAGACATAGAGAGAACAGTTGGTACTTCCCCGGAGTAGCGTTCCGGAAGTCTTGGAGGCAGTGCATGCCGGTACTTTAGGGGGACAACTGGGATCGAGCCGATTGATTGAGGGGCCCAAATGACCTTGTTGTCGACGGGCCCTTAAACACCACTCACTCACTCACTCACTCACCCGATTGATTGACATACTACGACGGCGCCACTACTGGCTGAGGCTCCGAGCAGACGCTGAGAAATGGGCCATCAGTGTCACGTGTGCGCAGCGAGTCCCGGCCCGAAGACCAGGAGCCGGGGTCGCATGCAGCAGTACAACGTCGGAGCGCCATTCGAACGGATCGCCGTCGACATAGCTGGACCATTTCCGATGTCCGACCGAGGCAAAGAGTACCTGATGGTGGTCGTGGACTACTTCACCAAGTGCCCGGAGGTGTATGCCATCTCCAAACAATAGGCAAGGACAATCACAGACTGCCTCGTGGAGCAACTGTTCTGTCGATTTGGGGTACCGTTAGAGCTGCATAGTGACCAGGGTACCAATTTTGAGTACAACTTGATGAAGGAGGCACTACAAAGGCTTGGGGTGAACAATACCTGCACGACGGCTCTACATCCCCTGTCGGATGGCAAGTTTGAAGTATATATCAAGACCTTAGAGGAACACAGGAGGAAGGTCGTGGCCATCCATCAGCGAGACTGGGACATTAAGGTGCCACTGTTTCTACTGGCCTAACACTCGTCAACAAACGACAAAACGGGGATGACGCCAGCCAGTTTAATGTTCGGCCGAGAGTTACGCCTCCCTTCTGAGATGGCTTTTGAAAGCCCTCCGGAAGAGAAACAGCCCGAGACCGAGTATGTGGAGAACCGGGTGGACCACTTCCACGACATGCACGAGATGGCTCACCAGAACATAAAAAAGGCGAGCGACCGCATGAAGACCCGATACGACGGGCAAGCCAAACGGGCTTGCAAACACAGCGAATGCGGTACCTTCCTGAAAATGGGAAGACCGGTTTCTCCTTCACCGGTCTCAACAGGTGTTTAAACTTCGGAGCTGGCCTGTTGATGATCCTGATGTATTTGGCGAGACTTCTGCTTATTCTGCCGGAACCAAATTGTCGCTAAGTTAATAAGAACGATGCACAAGCTACTCGGAGATTAAACTCCCATTGAGGCCGGATTAAGGACAAACCAGACTTCCAAGATTCTCAAGTATACCGCATTCTCTATTAATGTTGGACACCGTATATAAGACACACCGGAAGGACTTATCAATACCAGAATAAACGAAGATTAAAGGAGTATTCGATTAATGAAACCTGAGAAGTGTGGACTGGCAGAGCATTCCTTGGATATGAACCATGGAGCCAACTTTCAGGAGACGACCGTCGTGGAAAAATGCGGCAGTTTCGGCAGCGGAGAGTTAAGGTGGCTTTGGGCATTTCCTTTGAGAGGAGCACGCTTAATCACAATTCTGGTCTTCAGTTCAGTTCTTCTTGGAATATGGCCATAAAATAGAAATCAATCGGCTCAAGTAGCACAGATTTATACAGCTTTAATATCAAATTAATTAGTCACATTTCTATGACCTAACTAGCTTACTGCCCCCCCTAGATAGCAAAGATGGTTGCGTGTCTGCGTCACGTTCAAGAGGTCCCATGTTCGAAAATTGGTCAGGGTGAGTAACCTGGATAAGGTTTTTTCCGCGGTTTTCCCCCATACAAATAGAGCTATGTCAGTAACTCCAAACTCTTTGGACCAAGGACTCATTAGAGCATCATTTCACCTATTCCATTCATCGTCCAATATGAAGCAACGTTGGAGGACGTAAATTACACACAAAACAACTAGTTTTCTACACTCACAGCATCTCATGACTTGGTATCTAATTTACTGCACTCTTTTGTTCTGGGATCCGAACATTGGTAGTGTTTTGTCATTGATTTTTTGTTATCTCAATTTAGAGTTTAATAAAATATCTTATTCGTTTATACCTTGATGAAGGGAACGATGTACGATCCCGAAACGTTGGTTTCTAATCGTCTTTTCACCTGGCTTGAATCCCGAGAATATATTGAATGTAAATCTAATAAATTATAAATGGTTTACTAAAGCATTTGAAACTTTCCTCTGAGCATTCTTTTGTGCTCCGCGCACTTGGAACATTCATGGGGTATTTAGATAGATCTATGCTATGGCCTAAGGTTGTGTTTCTCCCACTTGTTAACGTGTACCTAAACGCTTCAATCTTTTCGGTTAATATTGCTCAAAGCCATTGGAATACTTTTGGTAGAAAACGGTATTTTAGTTTAATAAATCCAGGACTCTGTGTCATAATATTTACCATATCCAAATAACAAATAACATCACAAATCCAGGGATACGAGGACAGTCCGTTAAGGAATGATCCTACTTTTTACGGTCATAAATTTTCGCACTAAAGTTCAATCTTATTATATCCTGTTAGCTTAATGTGAAACAAACACGCTCCAGCACTTTCATTGTTGGTACTCCTGCTACCCGCCTGTGAGGGCCAGGAAAGTTCAGACATTTTCAGTATCAACTATCGCTGCAGTGGAGGTAACATGCGAGGTACAATATGCGGCTTGGAAATTCTGCCTTCGTCTCAACAGATCTTCAGTTAAGGCCTATACAATGTTACAGGAGGCTCTTGGAGAGTCTATTCCTCCCTACAGTACAGCTCCAAGGGGGTTTTAAATGTTTAAAGAGGGGAACAATCAATTTCCTTGGAAAGTGAACCCGGTGCCCCAATTACTGCACTTAAGGAAGAAAATCGCAACACTGCTGCTGCCATTGTCAGAGAGGATCGACAAATTATCTTAAGATAACTTTCTGAAATACTGAAAAATTCACTGGGTGCCGCCTACACGTTGGTAAAAGAAACATTACAACTGAGACATGTTTGTGTGCGATGGGTTCCAAGACTGCTGAATCCGGAACAAAAGGACATTTGCAGGCAGGTCTGCATGCAGCTGAAGTTGATGTTAGAGGAAAATCCGGAGTTTCTTTCAAATTGAATCACTGCTGCTTATACCTGGCTACGTCATTTTGATCCTGAGAGCAAACAGAAAAGTTCGGTGTGGAAGTCTCCTTTATCAACAACCCACCAAAAAGCAAAGGTGGGTTGCTTCTGCTTTGAAAGTTATGGTCATTTCATTCTTTGATATTCATGGAATGGTTTGTCAGCATAGGTACCTGCACACACATCAGTAACTGTATAATTGTAAAGGGATATCATGCAGACATTGCAAGTCCATATCAGGCGCAAAAGACCACATTTCCGTGAAGCAGGCTGAATACTGCAGCGCGATAATGCGCGGCCGCATATTACTGTTGTTGCTGGATATGTTGAACAAATCAACGTGAAATGGATCCCTCACCCTCCCTATAGTACGCGTTTATCCCAAACTGCCTATTCTATTCCCATACTTGAAGACACTCGTTCTTGGAAGGCATTATCCATCATCAGAAGCAGTGGTGAAGACTGGGGAGGTGATTTTGAAGGATCTCTAAAAAATGGTTTCCAGCATGTCTTTGAAGACGGACAGAAACGCCGGAACAAGTGCATCCCATTCAGGGGAGACTGTGTTGAGAAGGAACATCAAAATTATGATAATCAGTAAAGGTACGTTGTCAAAGAAAGAAAAAAAAGTGACCTTTCTTTATTGAACACTCTTGGTATGTTTGTCATACACGTCCATTACCGTGGCACAGTGCGCTACAGCGTTGTGCTCCGGTTCCTGCTATGGAATGGGCCCGGGATTGATCTCACCCGCGGAGTAAGGACCGGTGCGCACCTGGCATGGTGAAGCAATCCAGGAGCTACGCCACGTAACGAACCCTGTACTAGAGAGTCAACTCCCCGTTCTGGAGTGTCTTGATGCTACCCACATCTCCCTTCTTGCGTCTGTGAACGTCAGGCCGGCAGTCGGGTTAACAGGCCCTGGCCCGCTAACACGCCGTGGGTCACGTTGTTACACACGCTTAACAATTGAGCAAAGTTGAGACACAATGAAGGGGCTTCAGAGCATATTTCTAGAAAATTAAAAGAATGTCCTTAAATTGAATTGATTTATACCATAATGGCTCTTTGGAGCCTAATTTTCCTATAAGAAAATAAATCTGAAAAATATTTCAGAAAAGAGATACTTCAGGATGGAGGCTATGGTTGAGTATCTCATTGACGTATCCTTGGAAGATACTGAACAGAAAATCAAGTTTGAGTCTTACCTTTAGTTTTCTCTTTGCACTATTCACAGGGAGAATCGCACGCACGCACACAAACACACACAGTGTGCAGCTACAGTCAAATGACACCCTGCTGTCATCCATACGTGCTATCGCACCGATTATTTTACGTGGGCTTTCCTACATCGTTTAATACAGTCTCATTTGTCTGCGATTACCGCTACACCAACTCACGACTTCCAGCTTTGAGGGGATGTCCAGTCCACTTCTTGTCACCGTAATCATCATGGCTATTCAAGTCTGTTGCCTGAAGGTATCCCGGACGTCCTAAACAAAACCGGTTTCCAATTACAGGAAAACGACGTACAAAGCAATTTAAGTGCTTACTAAGAAGTTAAGTGAGTTTTAAAGTACTGCCTATAGTTTGTGTATTTCTAGCGTCCGCCGATTAAAACTTTGCGGGTTGGGTCTCGCCTTAGGCATGGGTGTTTATATGTATATGTAAAAGTACAGGAAGCAAAATGCAATGCAATGGAAATAATATAAAACGGCAAAATAAATAATATACATAGTTTTAAGTCTACCTTCCTCACCAATGCTGAGGTTAGGAGACGTTTCGTATTCTTCAGAGCGAAGCAGCCGAAGCATGTTCACCTGGAATATGGGATCAGGGTTGGCGGGTCGGCCCAACGCCTGGGATGAATGAATGATGGAGCAATTGGTGGAATTATGGTTTGGGAAACAGGAGGACCCGAGGAAACCCACACCAACACCACGTTGTCCACCACAAATTCCACTTTGCGGTCGTGTTGGAGCGAATCCGGACCCCCTAGGTGAGAGGCATGTTGCAATATACATAAAGACACGTAACTTTGGTCATTTCTCGATTTTGAACTTTTTAGTGGAATATAATACTTTCATAGAGAGATAGTAATACATCGGATGATAGAGTCGCATAGGAAGTGCGAATAGAAATATGATGCAGATCTGTGAGGAATTATTGATAATGCGACAGCTCCGAAGAAGAGTAACACAGTAGACGGCAGGTCACAAACGCGCGGAAATGCCTTAGAATTCCAGGCTTGAAATCCTCCAACTGCTATAGAGGACGATGAACAACCCGTAAATTAAAGTAAGATCTGAATCTTTCTTGGCGACGAATATATAACATATATTCTGGGGATAAAAAACAGATAAGGTAAGCGTACATCGCTGATATCATCAAGATATGAATAAATAAGGAGTGTTAATAAACGCTAAATAGAAATAAAAAGTCAACAACGACAAAACACTATCCACAAAGACAAAAGCTGTCAACACTGGTATCTATGAACAATAGACTGTTTGCAGTAATTTAAATACCAGGTCAGGAGATGGCGTGTGGTACAAGGAGGCTGTGGATTCGTCATGTTTGAGTGTGATAATGCTGACTAGAATTATCGTATTTCTGTAACTCTAAGCTTCAATTTTAACACTGATGCATCAAACAACGTCAACAAGAAACCCTTAACGAGTGAGGGTAAGTTTTAAGTGTACATTGTGATCATTTTTAGTCGTGGAAGAAGGAATTCACAGCTAACCTCTACACTACATTACAAGACAGAGTTTAAGATCTTCTCTCTACGTCCTCATAAGGATCCTCGTTCACTACAGCTGCTCGGGGAACAACTCTCATGGTTACCAACCAGTGTGCCAGTGAAGTATATTTGGGTGCTACTGGACAATCGACTAACTTGGAATGCCCACATCTGTCGGTCTGTTTCACTTTTGTCTGCACGGATCTCAAAACTGTACCCTTTACCCATCAGGCGCACCTCACTTGGTTATGATTCCTCCCTTCTTTACAAATCTCTAGTCCGTCGCAGTTTTACCTATGCAGCTCCGGTCTGGGGTGGCATCAGCAGAACTAATCTCAGCCTAATGCAGGTATTACAAAACATGGTGCTCCGTACGGCTACAAATGCTCCATGGTTCATCAGAAATCAACAACTTCATCACGAGTTTGGTCTTCTACCAGTTCACAAGCACATCTGCCGGCTAGCACGATCTTTCTTTTACCATCTCCAGGAGGCCCCTGGAGCTGTGGCGTACAATATCGGCGCTCGCAGTAGCCAACCAACTCGCCTCAAGCGCTGACTACCACAAGATCTTCTCCTGAGTGACCTCTCCAGCACCGATGACCCATACGAGTGATTCCAAACAAACTTGAAGTTCTGAATTTGTGTTACAGTCGTCCTGTCATTTTAGCTGGAGGAGTCATTCACGGCTACCTCAAGATTTTATGTGCACTGTTACTAAGTGTCTGAATAACAAACATCTGTAAAGCACACTTGCTGATCGATGTATAAAAAATACAAAATAAAGAGGATATGGCGTGAGTATAGAAAGCTAATTAAGCCATAGAAACCTGAAAAATTAATTTGACATTCAAGCTGTATGATTTCCCGTAGGGAAGGGGATTCGTCCTCTTCAGCTGCCGTGGTTTGGGCGCTGCGGGCCCTTAGCACTCGTGGTACCTCTGACGTTACTAAAGGAAAAGACTTTATGTTGGAGGCTTTGATTGTACATGTCCTTGACGTATCCTTAGAAGACCCTGAACAGAAAATCAAGCTTGAATCTGACGTTTTGTTTTCTCTTTGCACTATTAAGAGGGATATTCGCGCGCGCGCACACACAGACACACACACACACAAACACACACATTTTTAACTAAAACATTTTTAGAACCCCCCTTTCAGTCACGGTGTCCATTAAACGTTTCGTTCCTAAATGAAATAATTTTAATATAGTTTTTCTGCTATGTTCCTGACATACTGCCTTTAACCAATTAAAATTACCTACTGGAGATGTCATGTATTGTACATGATCATCATCATCATCATCATCATTATTATTCACATTGTAGTGTTTTATAACAATATAAGCAAAATCCAAGCAACTACGGTCAAATGATACACTGCTGTCATCCATATATGCTATCTCACCGATTACTTTACGTGGGCTCTGCTACACCGTTTACCACAGTCACATTTGACTGCGGTCACCGCGACACCAACTCACGACTTCAAACTTTGAGTGGATGTCCAGTGCACTGCGTGTCACCGTAATTATCATGGCTATTCAAGCCAGTTGCCTGAAGGTTTCCCAGGGGTCGTAATGAAAACCGATTTCGAATTACACGAAAATGGCGTACGTATCAATTTAGGTACTTACTAAAAGGGCTAACTGAGTTTTAAAACATTGCCGGCCCCCTTAGCCGTATTCTCTAGTGAGTGTATTTCGAGCATCCGCCAAATAAAGGGTTGTGGGTTAGAGTCTAGCTTTGGTAAGGGTGTTTAAAGGTATAGTGTATATATGTAAAATTACAGGAAGCAAAATGTAATGAAATGGAAATAATAAAATACGCCAAAATAAAGAATATATATAGTTTTAAGTCTCCCTTCCTCAGCAGTGTTGATGTTAGGAGACGCTTGGTTTCTTTCAGAGCGAAGCAGCCCAAACATATTGACCTGGAATACGGGAACAGGTATGGAGTGTCGGCCCAACGCCTGGGATGAATTATTCATGGAGCAATTTGTGGAATGATGGTTTAGGAAACAGGAGGACCCTGAGAAAGCCCAACCGAACACCATGTTGTCCACCACAAATTCCACATTGCGGTCGTATTGGAGCGAATCCAGACCACCTAGGTGAAAACCAAGCGGGAATATATATAGAGAAACGTATCTTGTGTCATTTCTCGATTTTGAATTTTGTGGGTGAAATATAATACTTTCATAGTGAGAAAGTAATACATCGGACGATAGAGTCGCATAGAAAGTGCGAATTGAAATATGATGCAGAATTGTGAGGAATGATTGATAACGCGACCCTTCCGAAGAAAGGTAACACAGTAGGCCGCAGATCCCATACGCGTGGAAAAGCCCTTAGAGTTCCAGGCTTGAAATCCTCCAACTGCTATAGAGGACGATGAGCAACCCGTAAATTAATGTAAGATCTGAAATCTTCTTTGCCACGATTATGTGACATGTATTCTAGGGATAAAAAACAGATGAGCAGAGCGTACATCGCTTATACCATCAGGATATGAATGAATAAGGAATGTTAAGAAACGCTAAATTACAATAACGAAAAATCAACAATGACAAAACACTATCAACAAATACAAATCACTATCAACACTCGTAGATGTGAAGAATAGACTGCAGTAAATTAAATACCAAGTCAGGAGACGGCGTGAGTATATAAAGCTATTTAGATCATAGACACGTGACTACCTAATTTGACATTCTAGCTGTATGATTTCCCGTAGGGGAGGGGAATCTTCCCCTTCAGCTGCCGTGGTGTCGGTGCTGCGGGCCCTTAGCACTCGTGGTACTTCTGACGTTACTAGAGGAACGTCGGACGAACCTTCGAGCCGCTCCCTGAATAGGAGTTGTTCGGAATGGGTTGGAATCGAGGGGGAAGTGGTTCCCAAAAACCGCGGGAGATCGGGTACGTCTTCCGACGGGGTTGAGGGAAGCCATATAATTTCGCGTACTAACCTGCATAGCTAGTAGAAGGTGCACTAGATCACCAGGCGACCTTACGGAGTTTTTTTTTCTTTTTTGCTAATTTACGTCCTCCAACGTTAGCCATATCGGACGGTGAATGGAATGATTGAAATGATGCTCAAATGAGCCCAGGGTTCATAGAGCTTAGAGTTGCCCAACATTCGTCTTTCAGGATAAGGGAAAACCCCGGACAAACCTTATATAGGTAACTCACCCTGAGCGTTATTCGAACTCGGCACTTCTTGAACGTGAGGCAGACATGCTACCACCACGCTTCCGAGGCGGGCCCTACCGTTGTTAATCAGTAGCCATTCACTTTTGGGTTGGCACGCGTAATTCGCGTATCCACTTCCAAACCATCTTGACTCCGGAGGATCAGATGGGGGGGGGGGCGTCCCTTGTTAATGCCTAGGTCTTGCCCTATGGATAGCCCCACGGAGACACCGTGTGCCCTTTGGGCAGCTTGGTAACTCCCTGGTCGTTAGAAGGGAGGTCAATCTTCACTTAATGTGGATTGCCCTGGCAGATACCCTCAAACTTATGTAAGCTCTATAAATCTGTGCTTCCTCAGCGGGCTGATCTCCATCTTAAGGCCGGTTTCCAAGAGTAATGGAACTGAAAAACAGCATCAGGCTGAGCGTGCTCCTCCCGGAGGAATGGCCAAAATCTCGCTAACTCTCCACTCCCAAGTAGCTGCTGTATTTTCCACAAGATGGCCTTCTTTCGAAATTTGGATCGATTGTCCATATCAATTCAATGCTCTTCCAGTCCAGACTTCTCAGTTTACAGTAAGCGAATGCTCCGTTCATTTTCGTTTATTCTGGTAGCGATGGTTTGTCCTGTTTGGTACATATACGGCGTCCCATATACACAGGAGATGCGTTACTTTCCCGGAACTGCGAAATCCAGGTTGTGTTTCACCGGTCTCAACAGGTGTTTAATCTTCGGAGGTAATTTGTTGATGGTCCTGGTTGTATTTGGCGAGATTTCTGCTGATTCTGCCGGCACCAAATTGTCGCCAAATAAATCAGAAGATTCCACTAGCCACCTCCGAAAACTAAACACCTGTTGAGACCAGATGAACGACAAACCAGACTTCCAAGATTTGTAAGTGTACCGCATTACCCATGAATGTGGGCACCGTATATTAGACACACCGGAAGAACTTATCAATACCAGAATAAACGAATATTAAAGGAGCATTCGTTCAATACAACCTGAGAAGTGTGGACTGGCAGAGCATTTCTTTGATATGGACCATAGAGCCAACTTTCAGAAGATGATAGTCTTGGGAAAATGCAGCAGTTACTGGTAGCGGAGAGTTAAGCAGCATTTGGCCATTTTCCCTTGAGAGTAGCACGTTTAATAGCAATGTTGGTCTTCAGTCCAGTTCTCCTTGGAAGATGGTCGTAAAATGGAAATCAGTCGGCTCAGGAAGCACAGATCCATACAGCATGAATATCAAATTAATTATTTACCTGTCACAATGTGTTAATAAGTATTCTGCCCCCCGCCCTCCCTATGTAGAGTAGACAGTAGGGTGTCTACGTCACGTTTAAGAGCTCCCGAGTTCGAATCTTGGGCAGATTGCGTTACCTAGATAACGTTTTTCTGGGGTTTCCCCTAATACTGATAGACGAATTTCGGTTAGCTCTAAGCTCTATGGACCCTGGGTTATATTGAGCATTGTTTCACCCATTTCATTCATCGTCCAACATGACTTAACGTTGGAGGCCATAAATTACACACACAACAACTAGTTTTCTTCACTCACGGCATCTCATGACTTGGTATCTAATTTACTGCAGTCTTTTGTTCAGAGATCCGAATATTGGTAGTGTTTTGTCATTTGTTTTCGTTATCGCAATTTAAAGTGTAATAACATTTCTTATTCGTTCATACCTTGATGATGGGAGCCATGTACCATCCCGAAACGTCGGTCTCTAGTCTTTTCACCTGGCTTGAATACTGAAAATATTTTGAATGTAAATCAAATAAATTATAACTGGTTTCCTAAAGCTTTGGAAATTTTCCTCTGAGTATTCTTTTGTGCCACACGCACTTGGGACATTCAGGAGGTAATGAGGCTTATCTATGCTATGGCCTAAGGTTTTCTTTCTCCCTCTTGTTAACGTGTAACTAAACGCTTCAACTCTTGCGTTTAATATTGCTGATAACCATTGGACTACTTTTGGCAGAAAACTGAATTTTAGTTTAATAAATCCAGGACCCTTTCTCATAACATTTACCATGTTCAAATAACACATAAATTCACAAATCCAGACTTACGTGGAATGTTCAGTAAAGAATGATCATAAATTTTTACGGGCATAAACTTATTTTGTTCTGTTAGCTTAATGTGAAAGAAAAACGAAGTAGTAGCTCCATTGTTGGTGCTTCTGGTGCAGACATGTTCCGTACCGCCTACCTCTGTAAGGGCGGTCAAACGCGAGGAACAACATGCGGCTTTGAAATTCTGTTTTCGTCTCAACATATCTTCAGTTGAGGCCTAGACAATGTTACAGGAGGCCTACGGAGATTCTGTTCTTCCCTGCAGCACAACTCGATGATAGTTTAAAATGTTTAATGAGGGGAGACAGTCAGTTTCAAGGAAGGTGGACCCGGTGCTCCAGTTACCGCTCTTAAAAAATAAACATTAACACTGCTGCTGCAATTGTGAGAGAAGATCGAAGAATTAGCTCAAAATCACTTTTGAAATACTGAACTTTTCATTTTTGCCCCTCACACTTTGGTGACAGAAACATTACACATGAGACCTGTTTGTGCGCGATGGTTTCCAAGCCCTTTGATTCCTGATAAAAAGGACATTTGCATGCAGGTCTGCAAGCAGTTAGAGGTGATATTAGAGGAAGATCCTGAGCTTCTGACAAACGTAATTGCTGCTGATGAAACTTGGCTGCATCATTTCGATCCTGGGAACAAACATTAAAGCCCAGTGTGGAAATATCCTTCATCACCAACCCCTAAAAAAGCAAGTGGTTGCTACTGCTGGGAAAGTTACAGTCATCTCATTCTTTAATATTCATGGAATGTTTTATCAGCGTGTTTTACCTGCACATACATCAGTAAATAGATAATACTGCAGGGAAGTCCTGGAAACATTGCAAGTCCATATCAGACGCAAAACACCACATTCCCGTGAAGCAGTCTGTATGCTGCACCACGATAATGTGCGGCCGCATATTGTCAAAAGTTTTGCTGAATATCTTGCAAGAATCAAAATGAAATGCATCCGTCACCCTCCCTATAGTACGCCTTTAGCCTCCGTTACCTTTTCTATTCCAAAACTTGAAGAAACGCCTTCGTGGGAAGCATTATACATCATCGGAACTAGTGGTGAAGGCTACTTAGGTAATTTTGAAGGGTCTCTCGAAAATGGTTTCCAGCATGTCTTTGAACGTTGGCAGAAACGCTGGGAAAAGTGCATCGCATTCAGGGGAGATTATTTTGATAAGGAACATCTAAATTATGAGGATGATTAAAGGGAACGTTGTAAAAAAAGAAATTTTTGAACTTTTTTAATGAACACCGCTTGTATGGTTCTGTCATACACGTCCATTGCCGTGACACAGTGGGCTAGAGCGTTGTGCAACGGAATGAGTTGGGATCGATCCCATCCGCTAATAGGACAGGTGCCCATTCGGCATGGTGAGGAAATCGAGGAGCTGCGTTAGGTAACGAACTCTGTACTACAGAGTAGGCTTCCCGTTTTGGAGAGTCGTGATGCAGACCACATCTCCTTTTTTGCGTCTGTGGACGTGAGACCGGCAGACGGGTTAGCAGGCCCTGACCCGCAAACAGGCGGTTACCCCGGGTGTTACGTTCTAACATACGCTTAAAATTGAGCAAAGATCAATTACAATGAAGGGGACTTCAGAGAATATTTCTAGAAAATTAAAGGAATAGCTTTAATTTGTAATTTATTTTTACTTTAGTGGCTCGTTGGGGCCTCATTTTCCTTTGAGAAGATAAAACTGAAGGAATATTTCAGAAAGGAAATACTTTACAATGGAGACTTTGAATGGATATCTCCTTGACGTATTCTTGGAAGATACTAAACAGAAAATCAAGTTTGAATCTGACTCTTTGTTTCATTTTTTGACTATTCATAGGGAGATTCGCACACATGCACATACACACACGCGCGCGCGCGTGCATACACACATTTACTCAAAATATTATTAAAACCCATCCTTTCAGTCACGGTGTCCAATATAATGCACATAACCATTTTATTCCTATTTGAAATAACTTTAATATATTTTTGGTGTTATATTCCGGATATACTGACTTTAACCAATTAAAATTACGTACTGGAGATGTCCGGAATTATACATCATCATCATTATCAGCATCATCATCATTATTCACAATGTAGTTTTTATAAGAAAATAAGAAAATCCAAACAGCTACAGTAAAGAGGTACCTTGCTGTCATCCATATATGCGATCACACCGATTGTCTTACGTAGGCCCTCCTACTACGTTTACCACAAGGCATATTGGGCTGCGGTCATCGCAACACCAAATAATGACTTTCAACTTAGAGTGGCTGTCACCGTAGTTATCATGGCCATTCGATTCGGTTGCCTGAAGGTCTTTCGGACGTCCTAATCAAAACCGTTTTCGAATTTCAGGAAGAAGGCGTAAGTAGCTATTTCAGTGCATAATAAATGAGTTAAGTGAGTTTCAAAACAATGCTGGTCCCCGTAGCCATGTTCGCTAGTGCGTGTACTTGTAGCATCCGCCTATTAGAGGAATGTGGGTTCAGTATCGCAATTTGTATGGGGTTTACATTATAGTATATATATATGTAAAAGTACAGGAAGCAAAATGTAATGAAATCCAAATAATAAAATATCGCAAAATACAGAATATATGTATATAGATAAGTCTCCGTTCCTCAACAATGCTGCAGTTAGAAGTCGTTTGGTTTCCTTCAGAGCGAAGGAGCCCAAGCATATTGACCTGATAGATGGGATCAGGGTTGGAGGGTCGGCCTAACGCCTGGTGTGAACGAATGAAGCATCAAATGATGGAATATAGGTGGGGGAAACCGGAGGACCCGGAGGAAACCCACCGCAACGCCATGTTGTTCACCAGAAATCCCACTTTGCCGTCGCCTGGGAGAGAATCTGGACCACCTAGGTGAGAGTCGAACGGGAATATAATAGTAAAAAAAAGCCTCACAACTTTGGACATTCCTCAATTCTGAATTTTAGGATGGAATATAATACTTTCACCGTAAGAAAGTAATACATCGGACGATATACTCGCGTAGAAAGTGCGAACAGGAATATGATGCAGAATCTGTGAAAAACCATTGGTAACACGAGCCCTCCAAAGAAAGGTAATACAGTAGACTGCAAAGTCAAAGAAACGTGCGGAAATAGCTTAGAATTGCAGGGCTTGAAGTCACACAACTGCAGTAGACGACCACCAACAACCCGTCAAAAAGTGTAAAAAAATTAAAGTAAGATCTGAAACTTACTTGGCAACGCATATATTCAATATATTCGCGGGAAACAAGCCAGCTGAAAAGACGAATAGAAAACGATGTTTCGGAAGCGTACATCTCTCCTAACATTAGGATATGAACGAATAAAAACTTTTATTAAATATTAGATTGAGTTAACAAATAACCAACAACGACAAAACACTGTCAACAAAGACAAAACACGAGCAATACTCATATCCCTGAATAAAAGACTGCTTGCAGTATATTAAATACCAGGTCAGGAGATGCCCTGAATGTATAAAGCTAGTTAGGTTATAGAAACGTTACTATTTCATTTGATATTGAACCTGTATATATCTGTGCTTCTTGAGTGGGTTGATTTCTACTTCTAAGGCCGCTTTCCAAGACTAACTGAACTAAAAAACAGCATCGCGATTAAGCGTGCTCCTTCAGATGAAATGGCCAAAGCTTCCTTTAGCTCTCCACTCCCAGCAACTGCTGCAATTTGCCAAGATGGTCGTCTCCCGAATGTTGCATCTGTGCCCCATATCAAAGCAAAGCTCTGTCAGGCCAAACCTCTCAGTTTACACTAAGCGAATTCTCCGTTCATGTTCGTTTATTCTTGCAGCGATGGTCCGTCCGGTTTGTCCTATATACGGCATCCCACATACACAGGGAATGCGGTACATTCCCAGAACTGCGAAGTCCAATTTGTCTTTCACCGGTCTCAACAGGTGTTTAATCTTCGGAGTGGCTTGTTGATGGTCCTGATATTGTATTTGGAGAGATTTCTGCTGTTTCTGCCGACACCAAATTGTCAACAAATAAATCAGAACGATCCAGGAGCCATCTTCGAAGGTTAAACACCTGTTGAGACCAGATAAAAGAAAAACCGGACTTCTCAGATTAGTAAGTGTACCGCATTCCCCATGACTGTGGGCACCGTATATAAGACACACCGGAAGGACTTATCAATACCAGAATAAACGAACATTAAACGAGCATTCGTTTAATACAACCTGAGAAGTGTGGACTGGCTTTGAAATAGGCCATTGAGCCAACTTTCAGAAGATGACAGTCGTGGGAAAATGCCGTAGCTGCTGGTAGTGGAGAGTTATGAATGCTTTGGCCATTTCCTTTGTGCAGAGCACGCATAATCGCGGTGCTGGAATTCAGTTCATTTCTTCTTGGAAGATGGTCATAAAATGGTAATCAATCAGCTCAAGAACCGCAGCTTTTCACAGCTTGAATATTAAATTTATTACTCACCTTTCTATGTCCTGACTAGTTTTCTGCCCCCAACCATAGATAGCGTAGATATTAGCGTGTCTGCCTCACATTCAAGATGTCCCGTGTTCGAATCTCGGTCAGGATGACTTACCTGGATAAAATTTTTCCGGGTTTTTCCCATATCCTGATAGAGGAATGTCGGGTAACTCTAAGCTCTATGGACCCTGGACTCATTGGAGCACCATTTCACCCATTCCACTCATCGTCCGATGTGAGTTAACGTTGGAGGACGAAAATTACACACACAACAACTGGTTTTCTACACTCACACCATCTAATGAATTGGTATCTGATTTACTGCAGTCTTTTGTTCAGGGATCCGAACATTGGCAGTGTTTTGTCATTGATTTTCTGTTATCTTAATTTAGAGTGTAATAACATTTCTTATTCGTTCATACTTTGATGATGGGAACGACGTACTATCCTCAGGCGTCGCTTTCTAATCGTCTTTTCACCTGGCTTGTATCCCGAGAATATCTTGAATGTAAAGCTATTAAATTATAAGTGGTTTGCTAAACCTTTTGAAAGTTTCCTCTGAGTATTCTTTTGTGCTGCACATACTTGGAATATTCATGGGGTAATGAGGTATATCTATGCTATGGCCTAAGGTTTTCTTTCTTCCTCTTGTTAACGTGTACCTAAACGCTTCCATTCTTGCGTTTGATATTGCTCATAACCATTCGACTACTTTTGGCAGAAAACTAAATTTTAGTTTAGTAAATCCACGACACTTTCTCATAACATTTTCCATGTTCACATAACACATAACTTCACAAATCCGGGTATACGAGGGCTGTTCAATAAAGAATGATCATAATTGTTTTACGGTCATAATATTTCGCACTAAATTCAAACTTGTTATATTCTATTAGCTTAATGTAAAACAAACACGCTGTAGTAGGTTCATTGTTAGTACTCCTGGTTCCCGCCTGTGAGAGCCAGGCAAGTTCAGACATGTTCAGTATGACCTATCGCTGCAATGGAGGTAACAGGTGAGGAACTGTCGATAGCTTTGAATATTCTGCTTTCGTCTCAAGATATCTTCAGTTGAGACCTATACAATGTTACAGGAGACCTATTGAGATTCTATTTTACCCTACAGCACAGCTCGAAGGTGGTTTAAAATGTTTAAAGAGGAGACCACTCAATTTCAAAGAAGGTGGACCCGGTACTTCAGTTACTGCACTTATGGCAGAAAACATCAACACTGCTGCTGCCACTGTGAGAGAGGCTCGAGGAATTACTTTAAAATCACTTTCTGAAATACTGAACATTTCATTCGGTGCCACCCATACGTTGGTGACAGAAACACTACACATGAGACGTGTTTGTGCGCGATGGGTTCCAAGACTGTTGTTTTCCGAAAGGAAGGACGTTCCCATGCATGTCTGCATGCAACTAAAGTTGTTGTTGGAGGAAGATCCGGTGTTTCTTTATAAACGTAATCACTGCTGCTAAAACTTGGCTACGTCATGTTGATCCTGAGAGCAAACAGCAAAGCTCAGTGTGGAAATCTCCTTTATCACCAAACCCCCCCCCCCCCAAAGTAAAAGTGGTTGCTTCTGCAGGGAAAGGTATGATCATCTCATTCTTTGTTATTCATGGAATGGTTTGTCAGCATATTGTACCTGCACACACATCCGGAAGTGTAAAATGATACGGGGTGCCATGAAGTTATTGTAAGTCCATAGTAAGCACAAAAGACCACATTTCCGTGAAGCAGGCTGATTGCTGCACCACAATAATGCTTGCCGCATGTTACCAATGTTGTTGCTGGATATCTTGAACAATCAACGTGAAATACATCCCTCAACCTCCCTATAGTACGCGTTTAGCCACGACTGACTTTTTCTATTCCTTAACTTAAAGAAACGCCTTCGTGGGCAGCATTATCCATCATAAAAAGCGATGTTGAAGTCTGCGGAGGCGATTTTGAAGAATCTCTCAAAAATGGTTTACAGCATGTCTTTGAAGACTGTCAAAAACGCTGGGACAAGTGCATCCCATTCAAGGGAGACTATTTTGAGATGAAATATTAAAATTATGATAATGAGTAAAGGTTGGTTGCCAAAAAAAGTGAACTTTCTCTGTTGAATACCCCTCGTATTTTTGTCTTACACGTCCATTTCCGTGGCACAGTGCGCTAGAGCAGCTTGCTCTGGTTCCCTGCTATGGAAAGAGCCCGGGATCGATCTCACCCGCGCATAGGGCAGGTGCCAATCCGGCACGGTGAGGAAATCGAACAGCTACGTTAGGTAGCGAACCCTGTACTAGAGTCAACTTCCCGTTTTGGAGTGTCTTGATGCTGACCACATCTCCTTTCTTGCATCAGTGAACGTGAGGCCGCCAGTCGGTATAGCAGGCCCTGGCCCGCTGACGTGCGGTTACCCCGTGGGATTAGTTGTTACATACGCGTAACAATTGAGCGAAGTTGATACACAATGAAAGGGACTTCAGAGAATATTTCTAGAAAATTAAAGAAATAAACTTAATTTTTAAATTGATTTATTCCTCAATTTTTGTTTAGAGCCTCTTTTTCCTTTGAGAAAATAAATCTGAATATCTTTCAGCAAAGAGATACTTCAGGATGGAGGCTTTGGTTGAATATCTCCTTGACGT
This sequence comes from Mantis religiosa, assembly GCA_030765055.1. NCBI lineage: Eukaryota > Metazoa > Arthropoda > Insecta > Mantodea > Mantidae > Mantis > Mantis religiosa. The sequence continues at coordinate 72,121 of JAUKNK010000166.1, forward strand.
ATCCTTGGAAGATACTCAACAAAAAAAATCAAGTTTTAATCTGACTCGTTGTTTTAGCTTTACACTATTCACACGAAGATTCGCACACCTACATTTATCCAAAACACTTTTTAAAACCCTTTCTTTCAGTCACGGTGTCCATTATGATAGACTTAAGCATTTTGTTCCTATTTGAAATAATTTTAGCATATTTGTTCTGCTATATTCCTGACATACTGCCTTTAACCAATTAAAATTACGTACTGGATATGTCCTGAATTGTACCTCATCATCATCGTCATCATCATTATTATTATTCACATTTTAGTGTTTTATAAGAAAAGAAGCAATATCCAAGCAACTGCAGCGAAAAGACACCCTGCTGTCATCCATACATGCTATCACACCGATTATTTTACGTGGGTATTCCTACATCGTTTATTACAGTGACATTTTACTGCCGTCACCGCGACACCAACTCACGACTTCCAACTTTGAATGGATGTCCAGTGCACTGCGTGTCACCGTAATCATCATGGCTATTCAAGTCAGTTGCCTGAAGGTGTCCCAGACGTGCTAATCAAAACCTGTTTCGAATTAAAGGAAAACGACTTACGTAGCTTACTAAAAGAATTAAGTGAGTTTTAAAACATTGCCGGCCTCCGTAGCCGTGTTCGCTAGTGTGTGTATTTCTAGCATCCGCAGATTAAAGGTTTGCGGGTTCGAGGCTAGCCTTTGGCATGGGTGTTTATATGTATGGTGTATATATGTACAGGAAGCAAAATGTAATGAAATGGAAATAAAAAATACGGCAAAATAAACATTATATACCTATAGTTTTAATTCTCCCTTCCTTAACAATGCTCTTGTTAGGAGACGCTTGGTTTCCTTCAGAGTGCAGCAGCACTATCATATTGACCTAATAGATGAGATCAAGGTTGGAGTGTTGGCCCAACGCCTGGGATGAATGAATGATGGAGCAATTGGTGGAATGATGGTTTCGGAAACAGGAGGACCCTGAGGAAACCCACACCAACATAACGTTGTGCACCACAAGTTCCACTTTGCCGTCGTGTTGGAGCGAATCCGGACCACCTAGGTGAGAGCCAAGAGGGAATATACGGACACGTAACATTGGTCATTTAGCGATTTTGAATTTCTGTGTGGAATATAATATTTTAATTGTGAGAAGGTAATACATCAGAAGATAGAGTCGCATAGAAAGTGAGAACTGAAATATGATGCAGATCTGTGAGGAATGATTGATGACGCGACCTCTCCGAAGAAAGGTAACATAGTAGGCCGCAGGTCACAAACGCGCGGAAGTTCCCTTAGAATTCCAGGCTTGAAATCCTCCAACTGCTATAGAGGACGATGAGGAATCGAACAAGTGTAATATTTTAAAGTAAGATCTGAAACATACTTGGCGACAAATATTAACATATATTTTCCGGATAAGAAACGTATGAGAAGGGCGTACATCGCTTATATCACTCAGGATATGAATGAATATGGAATGTTAATAAACGCTAAATTGAAATAACAAAAATCAACAATGACAAAACACTATCAACCTAAACAAAACACTATCAACAATGGTATCCATGAACAATAGACTGTTTGCAGTAAATTAAGTAGCAGGTCCGGAGATGGCGTGAGGTTCAAGTTGGCCGTGACTTCGTCATTTTTGCGTGTGATAATGCTGAGTAGAATTATCGTATTTCTGTAATATTAAGCTTTAATTTTACCACTGGGTAATCAAGACAAAGTAAAATAGAAACCCTTAACGAGTGAGGGTAAGTTTTAAGTGTACAGTGTGACCATTTTCATCCGTGGAAGACGGAATTCATATCTAACCTCTACATTACATTACAAGACAGAAGTTAAGATCTTCTCTTTACGTCCTTATAGAGATACTCCTTCACTACACCTGCTCGGAGAACAACTCTCATGGTTACCAACCAGTGTGCCACTGAAATATCTTGGTGTGCTACTGGACACTCGAATAACTTGGAACGTCCACATCTGTCGGTCTGTTACACTTGCGTGTGCAGGGCACTCAAAACTGTACACTTTACTCAACAGGCGCACCTTACTTGGTTATGAATCCTCTCTTCTTCTTTACAAATCTCTAGTCCGTCCCATTTTTACCTATGCAGCTTCGGTCAGGGGTGGCACCAGCAAGTATAATCTCCGCCGACTGTAGGTATTACAAAACAGGATGCTGCGTACAGCTACAGATGCTCCATGGTTCGTCAGAAACCAACAACTTCATCACGATTTTGGTCTTCTACCGGTTCACCAGGACATCCGCTGGCTGGCACGACCTTTCTTTTACCATCTCCAGGAGTTCCCTGGAGCTGTTACGTATAATCTCGGCGCTCGCGCTCGCTAATCACCTCGCATGCAGCGCAGACTGCCACAAGATCTTCTCCTGAGTGACCTCTTCAACACAGATGACCCAGTCGAGTGATACCTATCAAACTTTAAGTCCTCAATGCGTGTTATAGCTAGAAGAGTCGTTCACGGCTACTTCAATTGTTATGTATACTGTTACTAAGTGTCTTAATAACAAACATCTGTAAAGCATATTTGCTGATCGATGTACAAAAAAATATAAATAAATAAAAAAGTAGATGGTGTGAATATATAAAGCTACATAGGTAATAGAAACGTGACAACTTAATTTGACATTCAAGCTGTATGATTTCCCGTAGGGGAGGGGATTCATCCACTTCAGCTGCAGTGGTGTGGGCGCTGCGAGCCCTTAGCACTCGTGGTACCGCGGACGTTACTAGAAGAACGTCGGGCGGATATTCGAGCTGCTACCTGAATGGAAGTAGTTCGGATTGGGTTGGACTTGAGGGGGAAGTGGTACCCGAACACCGTGGGAGATCCGGTACATCTTCGGACGGGTTTGAGGGTTGCCATATATTACCGCGTACTAGCCTACATAGCTAGCAGAAGATGTGGTAGATCAGCAGGATATCTACTAAGGTTACTCAGTCGCCATTCCCTTTGGGGTTGGCGCGCGTAATTCGCGCATTCACTTCTATCCCATCTTCATTCCGGAGGACCAGTTGGAGGGGCTTGTTGCTCTCCAGAATTTGCCCTATGGAAAGCCCCACAGAGGTGCCGGGTGCCCTTTGGGTCAGCTCGGTAACTCACTGGTCGTTAGAGCGGAGGTCAATTTTCAGTCTGTGTGGATTGCCCTTGTAGATAACCCCGAGCTTATATAAGCTGTATAAATCTTTGCTTCTTCAGCGGGGTGATTTACATTTTAAGGCCGGTTTCCAAGAGTAACGGAACTGAAAACCAACATCACGATTGTGCGTGCTCCTTTCGGAGGTATTGGCAAGACTCGCTAACTCAACACTCCCAGTAGCTGCTGCATTTCCCCCTCGATGATCTTTCGAAATTTTGAACTTTTGTCCACTTCACTGCAATGCTCCTCCAGTCCAGACATCTCAGTTTACACTAAGCGAATTCTCCGTTCATGTTCGTTTATTCTTGTAGCGATGGTCCGTCCGGTTTGTCCTATATACGGCGTTTCCACATACGGTACATTCCCGGAACTGCGAAGTCCAATTTGATTTTCACCGGTCTTAACAGGTGTTTAATCTTCGGAGGTGGCTTGTTGATGGTCCTGATATTACATTTGGCGAGATTTCTGCTGATTCTGCCGGCACCAAATTGTCGCCAAATAAATGAGAACGATCCACAAGCCACCTTCGAAGGTTAAACGTCTGTTGGGAGCAGATAAAAGGAAAACCAGACTTCCAAGATTTGTAAGTGTACCGCATTCCCCATGAATGTGGACACCGTATATAAGACAATCGGAGGGTTTTGTCAATACCAGAATAAACGATTATTAATGGAGCATTCGTTTAATACAGCCTGAGTAGTGTGGACTGGTAGAGCATTCCTTTGATATGGACCATAGAGCCAACTTTAAGAAGACGACAGTCGTGGGAAAATGCCGCAGCCACTGGTAGCGGAGACTTAAGGAGGCTTTGGCCATTTCCTTTGTGAAGAGCACGCTTAATCGCAATGTTGGTCTTCAGTTCAGTTCTTCTTGGAATATGGCCATAAAATGGAAATCAATCGGCCCAAGAAGCATAGATATCTACAGCTTGAATATTAAATTAATTATTAAACTTTATATGTCCTAACTAGTTTTCTGCCCCCACCCCCTAGGTAGCGTAGATAGTAGAGTGTCTGCCTCACATTCAAGAGGTCCTGAGTTCGAATCTCGGTCAGGATGACTTAACTGGATAAGGCTTTTCCGGGGTTATTCCTTATCCTCATAGACGAATATCGGCTAACTCTAAGCTCTGTGCACCCTGGACTCTTTGGAGCATCATTTCACCCATTCCACTCATCGTCCGATGTGAGTTAACGTTGGAGGACGAAAATTACACACACAACAACTGGTTTTCTACAATCACACCATCTCATGAATTGGTATCTAATTTACTGCAGTCTTTTGTTCAGGGATCCGAACATTGGTAGTGTTTTGTCATTGATTTTTTGTTATCTTAATTTAGAGTGTAATAACATTTCTTATTCGTTCATACTTTGACGATGGGAACGATGTACCATCCTGAAACTTCGTTTCTAATCGTCTTTTCACCTGGCTTGAATCCCGAGCATATATTGAATGTAAATCTAATAAATTATAAGTGGTTTGCTAAAGCTTTTGAAACTTTTCTCCGAGTATTCCTTTCTGCTACACGTACTTGGAACATTCATGGGTTAATGAGGTATATCTATGCTATGGCCTAAGGTTTTCTTTCTCCCTCTTGTTATGGTGTACCTAAACGCTTCAATTCTTGCGTTTAATATTGCTCATAACCATTGGACTACTTTAGGCAGAAAACTAAATTTTAGTTTAGTAAATCCAGGACCCCTTCTCATAACATTTACCATGTTCACATAACACATAACTTCACAAATCCGGGTATACGAGGGCTGTTCAATAAAGAATGATCATAATTGTCTTACGGTCATAATTTTTCGCACAAAAATTCAAACATTGTATATTCTATTAGCTTAATGTTAAACAAACCCGCCGTAGTAGGTTCATTGTAAGTACTCCTAGTTCCCGCTTGTCAGAGCCAGGCAAGTTCAGACATGTTCAGTATGACGTATCGGTGCATAGAGGTAACAGTTGAGGAACAGTTGATGGCTTTGAATATTCTGCTTTCGTCTCAACATATCCTCATTTAAGACCTATACAATGTTACAGGAGACCTAGGGAGGTTCTTATCTTCACTACAGCACAGCTCGAAGCTGGTTCAAAATGTTTAAAGAGGGGAACAATCATTAAATTTCATTAAATAATGATCCTAATCTTTTACGGTCATAAACTTTCGCACTAAAATTCAACCTTATTATATTCTGTTAGCTTAATGAGAAACAAACGCTACGTAGTAGTTCCGTTGTTGGTGCTCCTGTTTTAGAAATGTTCAGTAACGCCTACCGCTGTAATGGCGGTAAAACACGGGGAACAATATCTAGCTTTGAAATTCTGCTTTCGTCTCAACAAATCTTCAGTTGAGGCCTATACAATGTTACAGGAGGCATATGGAGATTCTGTTCTTCCCTGAAGCACAACTCGAAGATGTTTTATAATGTTTAATGGGAGGAGACAGTCAGTTCCAAAGGCAGGTGGATCCGGTGCTCCAGTTACTGCTCTGAAGGAAGAAAACATCAACACTGCTGCTGCCATTGTGAGAGAGGATCGACGAATTACCTTAAGATCACTTTCCGAAATACTGAACATTTCATTGGGTGCCACCCACACGTTGGTGACGAAAGTAATACACATGAGACGTGTTTGTGCGCGTTGGCCTCCAAGAATTTTGATTCCAGAACAAAAGGACATTCGCATACATTCGCTGTATGCATTTAAAGCTGATGTTAGAGGAAGATCCGGAGTTTCTTTAAAACGTAATCACTGCTGATGAAACTTGGCTACATCATTTTAATCCTGAGAGAAAACAGCAAAGCTCAGTGTGGAAATCTCCTTCATCACCAACACCCAAAAGAGCAAAACTGGTTGCTTCTGCTGGGAAATTTATGGGCATCTCATTCTTTGAAATTCATGGAATGGTTTGTCAGCATATTGTACCTGCACACACAGGAGTAACTGGACAATACCACGGAGATTTCCTGAAAACATTGCAAGTGCATATCAGTCGCAAATGACCGCATTTCCGTGAAGCAGAATTGATGCTGCACCACGAAAATGCGCGGCTGCAGATTGCCAAAGCTTTTGATGAATATCTTGCAAGATTCAACGTGAAATGCATCCCTCAAACTCCCTATAGTCCGGGTGTAGCACCATGTGAATTTTTTATACTCCCTAGCCTGAAGAAACGCGTTCGTGGAAGGCATTATCCATCATCAAAAGCTGTGGTTAGAGCTGCGGTGGCGATTTTGAAGGATCTCTCAAAAATGGTTTCCAGCATGTCTCTGAAGATTGGCAGAAACACTGGGAAAAGTGCATCCTGTTCAGGGGAGACTATTTTGAGATGGAGATTCAAAATTATGACGATGAGTAAAGGTACGTTGTCAAAAAATTATTGTGACCATTCTTTATTGAACAGCCTGCTGATATAAGATTTTGATTACGTCCTACACGTCCATTGCCATGGCATCGTCTGCCTGAGTGTTGTAATCTGCTTCCCTGATGTTGAATGAGCCCGGGATCGATTCCACCCGCGCATAGGAAGGTGCCTACTTGGCATGGTTAGGAAATCGAGGAGCTACGTTGGGTAACGAACCTTGGTCTAGAGAGTTAACTTGCAGGTGGGAGCGCCGTGATGCTGACCATATCTCCTTTCTTGCGTCTGTGGACGTGAGGCCGGTAGTCGGGTTAGCAGGTCCTGGCCCGCTATAGGGCGGTTACGCCGTGTGTTACGTTGTTACATACGCTTAACAATTGAGCAATGTTCATACACAAAGAAGAGGACATCAGAGACTACTTCTAGAAAATTAAAAAAAAAATTTAATTGGTAATTGATTTACACCTTAATGGCTCTTTAGGACCTCTTTCTTCTTTGAGTAAATAAATCTGAAAAATATTTCAGAAAAGAGGTTCTTTAGGATGGAGGCTTTCGTTGAAAACATTTACTTAAAACATTTTTTAAAATACCTTCTTTCCGTCATGGTGTCCATTATCATGGTCATAAACTGTTTCTTCCATTCTGAAATGAGTTTAATGTACTTTGTACTATTTCCGGTATACTCTCTGTACAGCAGAACTGTTTATGACCATGATAATGGACACCATGACTGAGGGATTTTTCACAGATTCTGCATCATATTTCAAATTTCACTTTCTATGCCAGTCTATCGTTCGATGTACGTATTACTTTCTCAGTATGAAACTACTCTCTATAATCATTTAAAATTATGTTATTGAAAAAAATGAAATGTGTAGTTTTTAACGTCCGCTTTTAGTACATACGGTACCGCAGGCGGTTTATGTTATTGAGATATTCTGAACTGTACATTATGATGATCATTACCATCACGACCATTATGATGATGATGATGGTGGTGGTGGTGGTGGTGGTTGTGGTGGTGGTGGTTGTGGTGGTGGTTGTGGTGGTGGTGGTGGTGGTGGTGGTGCTGGTGCTGATGCTGGTGGTGGTGGTGGTGGTGGTGGTGGTGGTGGTGGTGGTGGTGGTGGTGGTGAAAGTTAATACAGTAGACTTCAAGGTCACAGAAACGCGCGGAAATGCTTTAGAATTCGAGGACTTGAAGTCATACTACTGCTATAGAGGACCACAAAGAACCCGTGGAACAAATCTAATAAATTAAAGTAAGATCTTAAACATTCTTGGCGACGAGTATATTCAATATAGTCTCCGGAAACAAGCCAGCGAAAAGACGATTAGAAACCGATATTTCGGAAGCGTGCATCGCTCCCATCATTAGGATATGAACGTATAAAACATGCTACTAAACATTATATTGAGGTATCAAGAAACCAACAAGGACAAAACAGTATCAACAACGACAAAACACGGCCAATTCTCGTATTCCTAAACAAAAGACTGCAGTAAATTTAATACCAGGTCAGGATATGGCGTGAATGTATAACGCTAGTTAGGTCACAGAAACGTGACTACTTCATTTGACATTGAAGCTGTTTATGTTTCTGCTTCTTGAGCCAGTTAACTTATACTTGAAGGCCGGTTTCCAAGACTAACTAAACTAAAACTCAGCATCGCGATTAAGCGTGTCCCTTCAGATAAAATAGCCAATGCCTCCTTCAACTCTCCACTCCCAGAAACTGCTGCATTTTGCCAAGATGGTGGGCTCACTAATGTTGACTCTATGCTGCATATCAAAACAATGCTCTTTCAGGTCAAGTATCTCAGGTTGTATCAAGCGAATTGCTCCGTTCATGTTCGTTTATTCTGCTAGCGATGGTACTTCCGGTTTGTCTGTCCTATATACAACGTCCTACATATTTAGGGAATGCGGTACATTCCCGGAAATAGGGAGTCCGGTTTGTCTTTCACCGATCTCAACAGGTGTTTAATCCTCGGAGTTGGCTTGTTGATGAACCTGATGTATTTGGTTAGATTTCTGCTAATTCTGCCGAAACCAAATTGTCGCCAAATTATTCAGAACGGTTCAGAAGCCACCTACGTAGATAAAACACACACTGAGACCGGATGAAAGACAAACGAAACTTCCAACATTCTGAAGTGTACCGCATTCCCTATTAATGTTGGACACCGCATAAAAGATACACCAGAAGGACATATCTAAACCAGAATTAACGAACATAAAACAAGCATTCGTTTAATACAACTAGAGAAGTATGGACTGGCAGAGTCCTACTTTGATGAGGACCATAGAACCAACTTTTAGGAGACGACCATCCTGGGAAAATGCAGCAGCTACTGGTAACGGAGAGTTAAGGAGGCTTTGCACATTCCCTTTGAGTGGAGCAAGCCTAATCACAGTGCTGGTCTTCAGTTCAGCCCATCTGGGAATATGTTCTTAAAACGGAATCAATTGGCTCAAGAAGCACAAGATTTATACATCTTGAATGTCAAAATAATTAGTCACTTTCTATGTCAGTTCAGTTCAGCCCATCTGGGAATATGTTCTTAAAACGGAATCAATTGGCTCAAGAAGCACAAGATTTATACATCTTGAATGTCAAAATAATTAGTCACTTTCTATGTCCCGACTAGTTTTCTGCCAGCTTTGGTAGCGTAGATGGTAGCGTGTCTGCGTCAAGTTCAAGAGGTCCCGAGTTCTATTCTTGGTCAGGGTGAGTTACCTGGATAAGGATTTTCCAGAGTTCATCCTTATCCTATAGACGAATGTCGGGTAACTCTAAGCTCTATGGACCCTGGGCTCATTTGAGTATTACTTCACCCATTTCATTCATCGTCCGATATGACGTAAAGCTGAAGGACGTAAATTACACACACACAACTAGTTTTGTATACTCACACCCTCTCGTGACTTGGTATTTAATTTACTGCAGTCTTTTGTACAGGTATCCGAACATCGGTAGTGTTTTGTCATTGATCTTTTGTTAGTTCGATTTAGAGTTTAATAACATTTCGTATTCGTTAATATCCTCATGATGGGAGCGATCAACGCTTGCCGAAACGTCGGTTTCTAATAGTTTTTTTCACCTCGCCTGATCCCGAGAATATCTTGAATATAGATCTAATAAATTATAAGTGAATTGTTAAAGGTTTCGAAAGTTTTTGAGATCATTCTTTTGTTCTACACGTACTTGGAATAATTAGGGGTTAATTGGTTAATTAGGTATATATATATGCAATGGCCCAAGGTTTTTTTTCTCCCTCTTGTTAACGTGTACCTAAACGCATCCATTCTTGCATGTAATATTTTTCAAAGCCGTAGGACTACTTTTGGTAGAAAACTAAATTTTAGTTTAAAAAATCCAGGACTCTGTCTCACAATATTTACAATGTTCAAATTACAAATAACTTTACAAATCCCGATAAACGAGCACAGTTCATTAAAGAATAATCATATATTTTACGGTAATAATTTCTCGCACTAAAATTCAATCTTTTTATATTCTGTTAGCTCAGTGTGAAAAAAAAACACGCTGCAGTTGTTTCATTGTAAGTATTTTAGGTTCCCGTCTGTTAGAGCCAGGCAAGTTCAGACAATTTCAGTATGACGTATCACTGCAATGGAGGTAATGGGGAGGAACAATTGAGGGCCTCGAAATTCTACTTTCTTCTCAACATATCTTCCGTTGAGGCCTATACAATGTTGCAGGCGACCTATGGATATTCTATTGCTCCCTACAGCACAGTTCGAGGGTGGTTTAAAATGCTTAAAGAGGGGGACAATCAATTTCAAAGGAAGGTGGACCCGGTGTCCCAGTTACTGCACTTATGGCAGAAATCATCAACACTACTGCTGCCATTAGGAGAGAGAATCGACTAATTACTTCAAGATCACTTTCTGAAATACTGAACATTTCATTTGGTGCCACCCACACGTTGGTGACAGAAACATTACACATGAGACATGTTTGTGCGCGATGGTTGCCAAGACCGTTGATTCACGAACAAAAGGACATTCGCATGCAGGACTTCATGCAGTTAGAGGTGATATTAGAGGAAGATCCTGAGATTCTTTCAAACCTAATTACTGCTGAAGAAACTTGGGTACATTTCGAACCTGTGAGTAAACAGTAAAGCCGAATGTGGAAATCTCCTTCATCACCAACCCCTAAAAAAGCAAGTGGTTGTTACTGCTGGGAAAGTTACGGTCATCTCATTCTTTGATATTCATGGAATGGTTTATCAGCATGTCTTAACTGCACACACATCAATAACTAGACGATACTACAGGGATGTCCTGAGAACATTGCAAGTCCATATCAGGAGCGAAAACCAAATTTCCGTGAAGCAGGCTGGATGCTGCACCACGAAAATGCGCGGCCTCATATTGCAAATGTTTTTGCTGAATATCTTCCAAGAATCAACGTGAAATGCATTCCTTACCCTTGCTATAGTACGCTTTTAGCTCCCGTTACCTCTTCTTTTCCATAAACCCACGGCGGTTACGCCGTGGGTTACGTTGTTACATACGCTTAACAACTGAGCAAAGTTCATTCACAATGAAGGGGACTTCAGAGAATATTTCTAGAAAATTAAAGGAACAACTTTAATTTGTAATTGCTTTGTAATGGCTCTTTGGGGCCTCTTTTTCCTTTTGGAAGATAAATCTGAAAAATATTTCAGAAAAGAGATACTTTAGGATGGAGGTTTTGGTTGAATATCCCCTTGACGTATCCTTGGAAGATACTGAACAGAAAATCAAGTTTGAATCTGACTGTTTGTTTTATTTTTGCACTATTCACAGGGAGAATCACACACACACACACACACACACACACACACACACACACACACACACACACACACACACACACACACACACACACAAACACACATTTACTCAAAACATTTTTAAAACTCCTCCTTTTATGTCAGGGTGTCCAATATAATAGACATAAGCATTTTGTTCCTATTTGAAATAATTTAATATATTTTTTCTGCTATATTTCTGATATACTGCCTTTAACCAATTAAAATTACGTACTGGAGATGTCCTGAATTGTAAATCATAGCCATCATCATAATCATCCCCATCATATTGATAATCATCATCAGCATCATCAACATAATCATCATAATCATCATCAGCATCATCATCGTTATTCACATTGTGTTGTTTTATAATTAAATAAGCAAAATCCATGCAACTACAAATAATAACCTACTACGTGCGTAGCAATTTAAGTGCTTACTAAAAGAGTTAAGTGAGTTTTTAAACATTGCCGGCCCTCGTAGCCGTGTTCGCTAGTGTGTGTATTTCTAGCATCCACTGATTAAGGGGTTTAGGGTTCGAGTCTAGCCTTTGGCATGGGTGTTTATATGTATAGTGTATATATGTAAAAGTAGAGGAAGCAAAATGTAATTAAATGGAAATAATAAAACGGTTAAAGTAAAGAATATGTATATCTTTAAGTCACACTTCCTCACCCACACTGATGTTAGGAGTCGCTTGGTTTCCTTTAGAGCGAAGGAGCACAAGATTATTGGCCTGATAGATGAGATCAGGGTTGCAGGATCGGCCCAAAGCCTGGGATTAATGACTGATGGAGCAATTTGTGGAATGATGGTGGGGAAATCTGGAGGAACCGGAGGAAACTCACCCCAACGCCACATTGTCCAGCACAAATCCCACTTTGCAGTCGCCTGGGAGCGAATCCGGACCACCTAGGTGAGAGCCAAGCTGGAATATATATAAAATGCTCGCTAATTTGGACGACTCTCAATTTCGAATTTTCGGGTGGAATATCATACTTTCATCGTAAGAAAGTAACACCCACATCGGGTGATAGTCTCGCATAGAAAGTGCGAATTGAAAAATGGTGCAGAATCTGTGAAAAATACTTGATGCCGCGACCCATCCGAATGAAGGTAATACAGTAGACTGCAAGGTCAGAGAAACGCGCGGAAACGCCTTAGAATTCGAGGGCTTGAAGTAATACAACTGCTATAAGGGACGACGACGAAGAACCCGTCGAACAATTCTAATAGATGAAAGCAAGATCTGAAACATTCTTGGCGAGGAGTATATTCAATATATTCTCGGGAAATATGCCAGCTGAAAAAACGATTAAAAAACCGATGCTTCGGAAGCGTACATCTCTCATATCATTATGATATGACCGAATAAAACATGTTATTAAACATTAAATTGAAGTAACAAGAAACTAATAACAAAACACTATCAACAAAGACAAAACACGAACAATACTCGTATCCCGGAGCAAAAGACTGTTTGCAGCAAATTAAGCACCTGGCCAGGAGATGCCGTGAATGCATAAATCTAGTTGGGTCATAGCAACGCGACTACTTAATTTGACATTGAAGCTGTATAATTTAATTTACTTATTAAATAAATAAATAAATAAATAAATAAATAAATAAATAAATAAATAAATAAATAAATAAATAAATAAATAAAATTAATTATTAATTTACTTTCAACACTCCACACGCAGTAACTGCTGCATTTTGTCAAGATGGTCGTCTCCCGAAGGTTGAACCTATGGTCCTTACCTAACAATGCTCTGTCAGGCCAAGCTTCTCAGGTTGCATTTAGCGAATGCTCTGTTCATTTTCAATTATTCTGGTAGCGATAGTCTTTCCGGTTTGTCCTATATACGACGTCCCACATACACAGGAAATGCGGTACATTCCTGGAACTGGGAAATCCGGTGTGCCTTTCACCGGTCTCAAAAGGTGTTTAATCCTCGGAGCTGGCTTGCTGATGATCCTGATGTATTTGGCGAGATTTCTGCTTACTCTGCCGGCACCAAATTGTCGCCAAATAGATCAGAACCATCCACAAGCCATCTCCGAAGATAGAACACCTGTTGAGACCAGATGAAAGACAAACCAGACTTTGAAGATTCGGAAGTGTACCGCATAACCTATGAATGTGGGACACCGAATATAAGACACACCGGAAGGTCTTATCAATATCATAATAAACGAATACTAAAGGAGCATTCGCTTAATGCAACCTGTGAATTGTGGACTGGCAGAGCACTCCTTTGATATGGACCACAGAGCCAACTTTCAGAAGACCAAAGCCATGGGTAAAGGCAGCAGTTACTGTTAGAGGAGAGTTAGGGGGCTTTGGCCATTTCCTTTGAGAAGAGCACGCTTAATCGTGATGCTGATCTTTATTTCAGTTCTTCTTGGAAGATGGTCTTAAATGGAATCAACCTGCTCAAGAAGCACAGATTTATACAGCTTGAATGTCAAAGTAATTAGTCACCTTTCTATGTCCTAACTAGTTCTCTGCAACCCTCTGTGGCGTGTATGGTAGCGCGTCAGCCTAACGTTCAAAAGGTCCCGAGTTCGAATCTCGGTGAGGGTGAGTTACCTGGAAAAGGTTTTTCCGAGGTTTTCTCTCATCTTGATAGACGAATGTCGGGTAACTCTAAGCTGTATGGACTCTGGGCTCATTTGATCATCATTTCACCCATTTCATTCATAATCCGATATGACTTAACGTTGGAGGACGTAAATTACACACACAACAACTAGTTTTCTACACTCACTCTATCTCTTGAATTGGTATTTAACTTACTGCAGTCTTTTGTTGGTAGTGTTTTGTCATTGATCTTTTGTTTGCTCAATTTGAAGTTTAATAACATTTCTTATTCGTTAATATCCTGATGATGGGAGCGAACTACACTTCCCGAAACGTCGGTTTCTAATTGTCTTTTCACCTGGCTTGTATCCCGAGAAAAACTTGAATATAAGTCTAATAAATTATAAATGGATTGCTGAATCTTTTGAAACTTTCCTCCGGCTATACTTTTGTGCTACACGCATTTGGAATACTCACGGGTTATATAGGTTTATCTATGTTGTGGCAAAAAAGGTTCAATCTCCCTCTTGTTAACGTGTACCTAAACGCTTCAAACCTAGCATTTAATTTTGATCAAAACTATTGGACTACTTTCGGTAGTAAACTAAATTTAGGTTTAATAAATCCAGGACTCTGTCTCATATTATTTACCGTGTTCAAATAACAAATAAGTTCACAAATCCAGATATACGAGGACAGTTCATTAAAGAATGGTCATATTTCTTATGGTCATAATTTTTTCGCTGTAAATTTCAACTTTATTATATTCTCTTAGCTTAATGTGAAACAAACACGCCATGGTAGTGTCAATGTTGGTACTCTTGGTTCCCGCCTGTGAGAGTGAGGCACGTTCAGACATGTTCAGTATGACCTATCGCTGCAATGGAGGTAACAGGTGAGGAACAATATGCGGCTTTGAAATTCTGCTTTCGTCTCAACAAATCTTTAGTTTAGGCATATACAATGTTACAGGAGACTTATGGAGGTTCTATTCTTCCCTACAGCACAGCTCGAAGGCAGTTTAAAATTCTTAAAGAGGGGAACAATTAATTTCAAAGAAGGTGGACCCTGTGCCTCAATTACTGCACTTATGGCAGAAAACATCAACACTACTGCTGCCATTGTGAGAGAGGATCGACAAATTACCTCAAGGTCACTTTCGGAAATACTGAGCATTTCATTGGGTGCCACCCACCAGCTGGTGACAGAGACATTACACATGAGACGTGTTTGTGCGCGATGGGTTCCAAGACAGTTGACTCCCGAACAAAAGGACAGTCGCATGCAGGACCGCATGCAGTTAAAGTTGATGTTAGAGGAAAGTCCGGAATTTCTTTCAAACGTAATCATTGCTTCTGAAACTTGGCAACATCATTTTGATCCTGAGAGCAAACAGCAAACCTCAGTGTGGAAGTCTCCTTCATCACCAACCCCCCCCCCCCCGCTCAAAAAGCAAAAGTCGCTGCTTCTGCTGGGAAAGTTATGGTCATCTCATTCTTTAATATTCATGGAATGGTGTGTTAGCATATTGTACCTGTACCCACATCAGGAGCTGTATAATGGTACGGGGATATCATGAAGATTTTGCAATTCCATATTAAGCGCAAAAGATCACAATTCCGTGAAGCAGGCTGAATGCTGCACCACGATAATGCGCGGTTGCATATTACCAATGTTGCTGCTGGATATCTTGAACAATCAACGTGAAATACATCCCTCAACTTCCCTATAGTACGCGTTTATGCCTGACTGACCTTTTCTATTCCCTAAATTAAAGAAACGCCTTCGTGGGCCGCATTATCTCTCATAAAAAGCAGTGGTGGTGTCTGCGGTGGCGATTTTGAAGGATCTCTCAAAAATGGTTTTCAGCATGTCTTTGAAGACTCTCAGAAACGCTGGGACAAGTACATCCCATTCAAGGGAGAACATTTTGAGATGGAACATTAAAATTAAGATAATGAGTAAAGATAGGTTGTCAAAAACATATTGTGAACTTTCTTTATTGAAAGCCCCTCTTATTTGTGTCGTACACGTCCATTTCCATGGAACAATGCGCTAAAGCGTTGTGCTCTGGTTCCCTGCTATGGAAATTGCCCGGGATCGATCTCATCCGCGCAGGTGCCCACTCGGCATGGTTAGAAAATCGAGGAGCTACGTTAGGTAACGAACCCTGTACTAGAGAGTCAACTTCTCGGTTTGGAGTCTCGTGATGCTGACCACATCTCCTTTCTTGCGTCTGTGAACGAGAGGCAGGCAGTCGGGTTTGCAGGCCGTGGCCCGCTAACGGGCGGTTACGCCGTGGCTAACGTTGTTACATACGCGTAATGGTTGAGCTAAGTTCATACACAATGAAAGGGACTTCAGAAAGCATTTCTAGAAAATTAAAAGTATAACTTTAATTGGTATTTGATTTAAACCTTAATGGCTCTTTGGAGCCCCTTGTTCCTTTGAGAAAATAAATCTGAAAAATGCATCGGAATAGAGTTATTTCAGGGTGGAGGCTTTGGTTGAATATTTCCTTGACTTATCCTAGGAAGATACTGAACCGAAAAACAAGTTTGAATCTGACTTTTTGTTTTCTCTTTGCACAATTTACAGGGAGATTCGCAAACACATACACCCACTCCCCCCCCCCCCCCCCCCCCACACAGACACACACATTTACCCAAAACTACCTTAAAAACTCTCCTATCAATCACGGTGTCCAATATGATAGACATAAGCATTTTGTTCCTATTTGAAATTATTTTAATATATGTTTTCTGCCTCATTCCTGAAATTCTGCCTTTAACCAAATAAAATTACGTACTGGAGATGTCCTGAATTGAACTTCATCATCATCATCATCATCGTCATCATCATCATCATCATCATCATCATCATCATCATCATCATCATCATCATCATCATCATCATCATCATCATCATCATCATCATCATCATCATCATCATAATTATTCAAAATGTAGTGTTTTATAAGAAAATAAGCAAAATCCAAGCAACTAAAGTCAAATGATACCCTGTTGCCATCCATATATGCCATTACACCGATTATTTTACGTGAGCCCTCCTACACCGTTTACCACTAGGCACACTGGACTGCGGTCATCGCGACACCTACTCGCGACTTCCAACTTTGAGTGGATGTCCAGTCCAATGCGTGTCACCGTTATTGTCGTGGTTATTCAAATCAGTTGCCTGAAGGTCTCTCAGACGTCCTAGGCAAAACCGTTTTCGAATTACTGGAAAAGGATGTAAGTAGCAATTTAGGTGTATACTAAATGAGTTAAGTGAGTTTTAAAATTTTGCTGGCCCCCGTAGCCGTGTTCGCTAGTGTGTGTACTTCTAGCATCCGCCTATTAGAGCGATGCGGGTTCTGTCTCGCCTTTGTTATTGGGTTTATATTATAGTGTATATATGTAAAAGTACAGAAAGTAAAATGTAATGAAATGGAAATAATAAAAACTGTTAAAATAAAGAATATATTAATTTTTATGTCTCCCGTCCTCACCAATGCTGGTGTTAGGAGTCACTTGGTTTCCTTCAGAGCGTAGGAACCCAGGCATATTTACCTGATATGTGAGATCACGTTTGGGGGTTCGGCCCAACCCCTGAGATGGATGAATGGTGCAGCAGTTTGTGGAATGTAGATGGGGGAAACCGGAGTACGCGGAGAAAGCCCACCCCAAAGCCATGTTGTCCACCACAAATTCAACTTTTCGGTCGACTGGGAGCGAATACGGACCACCTATGTGAGAGCCAAGCTGGAATATATTTTAAAATAAAGAATAAAAAAGACTCCCAAATTTGGACATCCCAAAATTTCGAATTTTAAGTGGAATATAATACTCTCAGCGTCTGAAAGTAATACATCGGACATTAGACTCGCATAGAAATTGCGAATTGAAATGTGATGCGGAATCTGTGAACAATCATTGATAACGCGACCCCTCCAATGAAAGGTAATACAGTAGACTGCAAGGTCACTGAAACGCGCGACACACCTTAGATTTCCAGGGCTTGAAGTCATACAACTGCTATGTGTAATAGATTAGACTAAGATCTGAAACTTACTTGGTAACGAATATATTCAATATATTCTCGGAAAACAAGCCATCTGCATAAGACGATTTGAAACCGATGTCTCGGAGGCGTAAATCTCTCCTATCATTACGATATGAAAGAATAAAAAGTGTTGTTAAACATGAAATTGCGGTAACAAGAAACCAACTACGACAAAACACTATCAACTTCTACAAAACAAGACCATTACTCGTATCCCTGAACAAATGACTGTTTGCAGTAAATTAAATACCATGTCGGGAGATGCCGTTAATGTATAAAGCTAGCTAGGTCATAGGAACATTACTACTTAATTTAAAATTGAAGCTGTATATGTCTGTGCATCTTGAGCCGGTTGGTTTCTACTTCTAAGGCTGGTTTCCAAGACTAACTGAACTAAATCCCAGCATTGCGATTAAGCGTGCTCCTTCAGATAAAACAGCTAAAGCCTCCTTCAACTCTCCACTCCCAGTAACTGCTGCATTTTGCCAAGATGGTCGTCTCCCGAAGGTTGAACCTATGGTCCTTACCTAACAATGCTCTGTCAAGGCCAAGCTTCTCAGGTTGCATTTAGCGAATGCTCTGTTCCTTTTCAATTATTCTGGTAGCGATGGCCTTCCAGTTTGTCCTATATACGACGTCCCACATACACAGGAAATGCGGTACATTCCTGGAACTGGGAAATCCGGTGTGCCTTTCACCGATCTCGACAGGTGTTTAATCCTCGGAGCTGGCTTGCTGATGATCCCAATGTATTTGGCGAGATTTCTGCTTACTCTGCTGGCACCAAATTGTCGCCAAATAGATCAGAACCATCCACAAGCCATCTCCGAAAATAGAACCTCTGTTGAGACCAGATGAAAGACAAACCAGACTTTAAAGATTCGGAAGTGTACCGCATAACATATGAATGTGGGACACCGTATATAAGACACGCCGGAAGGACTTATCAATATCATAATAAACGAATACTAAAGGAGCATTCGCTTAATGCAACCTGAGAATTGTGGACTGGCAGAGCATTCCTTTGATATGGACCATAGAGCCAACTTTCAGGAGACCACAGTCGTAGGTAAAGGCAGCAGTTACTGTTAGAGGAGAGTTAGGGGGGCTTTGCCCATTTCCTTTGAGAAGAGCAAGCTTAGTCGCGATACTGATCTTTATTTCAGTTCTTCTTGGAAGATGGTCTTAAAAAAATCAACCTGCTCAAGAAGCAAAGATTTATACAGCTTGAATGTAAAACTGATTAGTCACCTTTCTATGTCCTAACTAGTTTTCTACCCTCCTCGGTAGCGTGGACAGTAGCGTGTCTGCCTCACGTTCAAGAGGTCCCGAGTTCGAATTTCGGCCTGGGTGACTTACCTGGATAAATTTTCTCCGGTGTTTTCCCTTGCCAGTTATACGAATATCTTGTAACTCTAAGTTCTATGCGCCCTGGACTCATTGGAGTATCATTTCACCCATTCCATTCATCGTCCGATATGACTTACCGTTGGAGGACGTAAATAACACACACTCACACAACTAGTTTTCTACACTCACAGCATCTCATGACTTGGAATCTAATGTACTGCAGTCTTTTGTTCAGGGATCCGAACATTGGCAGTGTTTTGTCATTGATCTTTTGTTATCTCAATTTAGAGTTCAATAACATATTTTAGTTAAGTAAATCCAGGACTCTGTCTCATAATATTTACCATATCCATATAACAAATAACTACACAAATCCAGATATACGAAGACTATCCTTTAAAGAATGATCATATGTTTTACTGTCATAATTTTTCACAATAAAATTCAATCTTATTTAATTCTGTTAGCTTAATGTGAAACAAACACGCCGTAGTAGTTTCATTGTTAGTATTCCCGCTACCCGCCTGTGAGGGCCAGGTAAGTTCAGACATGTTCATCATCACCTATCGCTGCAATTCAGGTAAAATGTGATGAACAATATTCGGCTTGGAAATTCTGCTTTCGTCTCAACAAATCTTTAGTTGAGGCCTATATATTGTTACAGGAGGCCTATGGTGGGTCTGTTCTTCCCTACAGCTCAGCTCGAAGGTGGTTTAAAATGTTTAAATAGGGGAAAAATCAATTTCAAAGGAAGGTGGACCCGGTGCTCCAGTTACTGCTCTTAAGGAAGAAAACATCAACACTGCTGCTGCCATTGCGCGAAGGGTTCCAAGACTGTTGATTCACGAACAGAAGGACATTCGCATGCAGGTCTGCATACAGTTAAATTTGATGTTAGCGGAAAATCCGGAGCTTCTGTGAAACGTAATCACTCTTGCTGAATCTTGGCTACGTCATTTTGATCCTGAGAGCAAACAGCAAAGCTCAGTATGAAAATCTCCTTGATCACCAACCCTCCAAAAGGCAAAAGTTGTTGCTTCTGATTTGAAAGATATGGTCATCTCATTCTTTGAAATTCATGGAATGGTTTGTAAGCGTATTGTACCTTCACACACAGCAGGAGCTATACAATGAATCAGGGATGTCATGAAGACATTGCAAGTCTATATCAGGCGCAAAAGGCCATATCTCCGTGAAGCAGGCTGAATGCTTCAGCACGATAATGCGCGGCCGCATTTTACCAGTGTTGTTGCTGGATATTTTGAACAAATCAACATGAAATGCATCCCTCACCCTCCCTATAGGGCGCGTTCAGACCCACCTGACCTTTTCTCTTCCCTAACCTGAAGAAACCCCTTCGTGGGGGGCATAAATTTACCCAAAAGAACTTTTAAAACCCCTCCTCTCATTCATGGCGTCCAATATGATCGACATAAGCGTTTTGCTGCTATTTTAAGTAATTTTCATATATTGTTTCTGCTATATTCCTGATATACTGCCTTTAACCAATTAAAATTTCGAACTGGTGATGTTCTGAATTTTGCCTCATCATTAATCGTCATCGTCATTATTCCCTCATGTACGTGTCGTTGGAAAGTTAAGCCGCCTTGTCGGCGGTGCTTTCCTAACTGTTACCGTGCCAGGACTAGGTCCTTTGCTGGTCGAAAGGTGGTGGTTAATAGCAGATGGTGGAAAAACAGTGGGATAGTGTTGGTGGATTTTTTATTTATTAGAAGGTAGAGTGTGATATTGAGAAAGGGCATGGTTTGGTAAGTTTTAAAGATGGGGTGATTTCAGTTAGTGAGTAGAAGTGTGGGTCGTTTGTAGCTTTCGCCGGGGTCTATGTCATACTCTCCGAGACCTCGTATGAGAGTATTGAAGCTTTGCGGGAGAGAGCCGAAGAATTTTTGTGATAGAGAGGGAGAATATAGTCACGTAGAGTGGGCATGGATGTGTCACGGTGAAGATTCACGTTGGAAATATACCAGCCAGCATTAACCAATATCCTGAGGAAACGGCTTTGGATGACTTGTAATCTTTTGAAGTGAGCTTTGCAGCAATGCCACATATTTGACAAGCATAGGTAATGGCGGGACGAAGGACTTGCTTGTAGAGCAGTAGTTTATTCGGAATGGTCATGCAGGAGTTTCGATCCTAGAGGGGATAGAGTAAGGCCATCTTACGGGAGATCTTGTTGTGTACATATTCTATGCGTGGTTTCCAGGTAAGCCTGTTGTCAAGAATGACACCGAGATATTTGACATGTGTTGCCCAGTGAACAGAACTGCCAGCAATGCGTAGTTCCGGGACGTTGTCTTCCCTTCTCCTGGTGAAGGTGATGGCTTGTGACTTAGTGGGATTGACATTATGCCGTCAGGTGTTGAACCAGGTGGTCAATTGGTCCGCGTATTTTTGTAGTCTACGCACTGCAAGTTCATGGCGTATAGAGCTGGTGGCGATTGCGGTGTCATCCGCAAACTGGTAAAGCGTGCAACTGACGTAGGATGGCAGGGTGTTTATGTATATGAGAAAAAGAACGGGTCCAAGAACACTGCCTTGGGGTACACCGGCGTGAATAGGAAAGGTGTCAGAGGCGACTCCCTCAATAGTGACACTGAAGGTTCTGTTGTGGAGATAGGTATTTATAAGGTGAATAAGGTAAGAAGGAATGTTGTATTGTATAAGGCGATAGAGTAGACCTGCATGCCAGACAGAGTCGAAGGCGTGAGTTAGATCAAGAATCAGGGCTACGACGAAGTGGCGGTTGTTGAAGCCAGTGATGATGTGATCCACTAGGTGGAGAAGTTGGTGGACTGTAGAATGTTGCCTCCTAAAACCAAACTGCTCTGGTCTTAGAATCTCACGTGTCTCCAATGATTCGTTAAGTCGAGATTGGATGACTTTCTCGAAGATCGTGCTCAAGCTGGGGAGCAGGCTAATAGGTCGATAACTCTCCGGAGTGGAGGAATCCTTTCCTGGTTTCGGGAGGGTGATCCCTTTGGCATGTTTCCAGATGGTCGGAAAGTATGCCAGTCGTAGCAGATCATTGAAGAGGTTTAATAAGGCTTTCTTCCAGCAGTTTGGTAGTTGTTGTAGCGCCTTGTATAGAATGTTGTCGTAGCCTGCTGCTTTGAAGAGTTTGACAGAGGATAGGCATTGCTGCAGTTCAGTCAGGATTGTAGGTGGGGGTTGTTCATGGTCATCTGGTCGGGAGAGATATGCCCTAACTGCCTCGTTAATTTGTTGGATTTGATCCTGATTGCAGGTGTCAGCTGGATAGAAAGTGGTTTCAAGATAGGTGGCCATGAGTCCCACTTTTTCTCTGGCAGACTGTGCTATGATGTGGCCATGGCGAAGAGGTTTGTCCTGCGTCGGGAGACGTAAAAGAGATTTGGACATTCTCCAGAGAGACTGGTCTTCTGTGTCCAGGGTAGAGAGCTGGCGTTCCCAATCTGCATTGACATGCTCTTGAAGCTCGAGTTCGAGATTACGCCTCAATCTAC